>OZ024917.1:52916362-52991362 GCA_964017125.1 Flabesymbios commensalis
AAACAGCAATACAATATCTTTTTCTTAAACAAATATAGATCAATTAGTGTCTTTAAGGAAAAAATCTGATCAGCGGTTGAAAAACCTTGCCTAAAACCTGCTTGTTCATTTCCTATAATTTCACACGACTTACAATAAGAGATTAATCTGGTATTGATACAGCTTGTAAAGAGCTTTCCCAGACAGCTAAGAAGAGTAATTCCACGATAATTCGACGGGCCCCTGGGGTCACCATTGTTTCTAAAAATTAGTTTTATTATACATAAACACCGGTCTGTGGGACTAAGTTCTCTGTCAAGTATTACATTAAAAAGCTTAACTATTATTTCTATTAATATATCCGGGGAATTCTTTATAAATTCATTTAAAATTAAATCCTCCACATGTATTGTTTTTTAATGTTTTTATTGCTTTTTCACTTCAATTTCAGTGAAAGGTTCATTTAAAATTTGGTTATCCATGTTAATGTCGAGATTTGGCCTATCAATATATTCTCTGTTCCCAGAATTCAAACTCTGAAAATGTTTTTGAAAAATATCCAGTGGTAAGTCATTTACAGATTGAGGGGGTCTATCTTTGGTTATAATTTCCCAAAAATCTTTTGGGTTACTTGAACTTGAATTTGATTTGCAATTTTACTTTTGTATTTGTTGAATGACGTGTTAATTTCCTTTTCGTATTCTTTGCTTACATGTCCTAATTGTTGAAGTGATTGGTTGTTCTTAAGTGTTCGATACTTATTTTTAAATCGCATATATCTGTGTCGTTTTGTCTCACATTCTATGTTATGCCATGGTTTGTGTGTTTCCTCACGCATCCTAGTGGATTGTTTGTTGTTACGCTGTCGCAGCATGCCAGCGTAGTCTGCGGCTTGTTTAAGGATATTTGATATTTTTGTAATGTCGTTTACATCTTTTTTGTTGTAGGCCAATGTTGTTTTTGTGGTTTATATCTTCTAGTAGTTGTAATGTGTTATTAAATCGTTCGATATCAAAAAACTGATTAAAGATAGTTTTGTTTTCACTGTTCCACTTAGTGTAGGTAAGTTCAGATGTGTTTTCTTTGCATGTGTCGTAGTTAGTACTACAAACTTGCTCGTGTGGCTTGTTGTTTGTATCGATGTGTACTTGTGTGGATATCTTGAAGACTATGGGACAGTGTATATCAGGGAGTAAAGGGTCAAATTCATCCACATAAAAATCAGCTATACTATTAGACAATTCATCTGTACGTATTTTTTAGTCAACTACACTTGCATTTTTACATGTGTGAATTTACCAAGGTCTTTATCATTATGACATCTTCCATTCAGTATATACATTCCTATATTTTTACATCAAGAAATCAGACGCTTGTCGCTGTTATTTACATGACAGTGCATATTGGTTCTAATGGGCGGTATATATGCATCCGCAGTTATATTAAGGAAGTCAAGATCGTCATCATTATCCATTATGTCTGATAGGTTTGCAGTACGGGCAATAAAATTTCCCATTATAAAATGTTTGTGGATTCATCTTTTTCTTTGATGTCTGCTATAATTATTCTATGAAATACCAATCTAATTGATGATGTGCTGACATTTCTAAAGCGAAGTGATTTGCCAGTAACATTGGTATAAAAGAATACTAACATAGTTCATTTCCCATGTTGTTTTTCACACCTGCCCGATTAGACACCTGCCCGATTAGACACCTGCCCGAATAGATGCGGAACGTTATTTCACGTTACAATAACCATCTAGTGCTGAATTGGCAATGATATTTTGGAACAGAAAATTTTGCCAGAATTTGTTATTGTAAAGCTAACACACTTACCTTTAGGATGCATCTCATTCGGTTTAAAATTCGCTGTACCAAACCGTATTTATAACCGTATTTATATATAGCAGCCCCTTAGATTATCAACATTATTTTTACCCTATCAGCAGTGATAGTTTTATTAAATGCCAAACATCTAGAATACACAGTATGGTGTTATGTATTCTTGCAAACATGTATCTGACATGCTCACACTTATGAACCCTGTTTGAACATATTATTATGGTCTATCATTCCAACTGTTTAATCACTGCAACAAACGGGTTGTGGAGACAAATAGTGAATGCAGATAGGTTACAATTTAAACTGGAGAGTAGTAAACTAAACAATATATATATTGTACCGGTACAACAGCTTGACAAAACAAAATCGAATTCGTGTTAAGAGTAATAGCATAACAACACTGTCAGTAAAAGTTCCATAACACTTTTACTGACGGTATATGCTCTTATTAGACATTCCATTGGAGTCAATAACCCCCCCTATTTTGACGTCCATTGTGCCCACATTGAGTGTTCATCAAACAAGCTCAAGGTTTTAATCTACACTATTATGTCAGTAAAAAATGTTTGTGAAACTATGCATTAATTTAAGTCTCGATATTAATTAAAATGTGGATGAGATTTAACATAGACTTTATGTGTAGAAGAAATGTTTTAAATAAGGCGAAATTCATCATAATTACAAGCCAATATTGGGTCGTACATTTTTCGCCACCTGGCTCGTCAAACTGGGTCGTTTTTTTACAATGTTGGCCAACCATATGGCCACTTAAATGTTTGGTGAATTTACAACCTATATATGGCTGACCAACCAGCCTCATTAACATAATAACCTCAATATATGTTTGACGCGTTTGACTGAAACTAAATACTGACAGCTTTTTATCACTTTAACCTTGGAATGACAACGTCATAGAACGGAAAAACAAAGAACGTTAAAGTCGTCAGAATCTGACGCTTATATGCGTCAGATTCTGACTACTAACGTCGATTCCCTCGCTACAAGGGTTAATATTAACTACCTTAAGATGTTAATCACCTTAACAATAACCACTTTAAATTCAACCCCCTTAGCATTAACATCCTTAGCATCAACATTACCCATCAATATTAATCTAACACTACCACATTTTAATACCAGCTTCTAGTGTCGCATACATATGGCTCAAATAAATGGAAAAAAGCAGTGGAAAATCCCATTATACCTACTAAAATCAGTGGAAAATACCATTATACCTTCTAATATCAGTGGAAAATCCTATTATACCTACTAAAATCAGTGGAAAATCTCATTATACCTACTAAAATCAGTGGAAATCCCATTATACCTACTAAATCAGTAGAAAATCCCATTATACCTACTAAAATCAGTGGAAAATCTCATTATACCTACTAAAATCAGTGGAAATCCCATTATACCTACTAAATCAGTGAAAAATCCCATTATACCTACTAAAATCAGTGGAAAATACCATTATACCTTCTAATATCAGTGGAAAATCCCATTATACCTACTAAAATCAGTGGAAAATCCCATTATACCTACTAAAATCAAAACATGTCCAGCTTCAGTTTGATAGCTGAATAAATATCTCTTGATTTTACCCTTGAGTTATCGGTTTGATACTGCACGTGAAAGGTGCGTTATTCTTTAAAAAAAACAGTAACAAACAACAACAAAACATTTTTAAATCAATAGATTACGTTTTTATTTATAACAACAAATATCAAGTAAATTATTTAAAATATCAAAACGCAGTTTTATATTATATCAAGGAAGTACAGATTCACAACTACTAATTATATCTGGTTGAAATAGCGTACAGCCACAGTGCACATTGTGCTATAGCAAATATGATACGTATAATCTGCAAAAAAATACTGCAGTGTGATTGGTGACAAAGAAATACAAAGTGATTTACAAAAATTATAGTACAATGTACTCGGTTGGAAATCCGTCCTCAGTTAGATCCGTTATGGACAAATAAATTGCACAAAACAACATGTACTCTTGTAAAGAGTGAGAATCACGAATATATTAGCTTTTAATCCGTTTTATCACCCGATCAAGTCACCGTCATTGGGAATCAAACAAATTTACATATTAATATTTGTTAGTTTCAAATTGAACAAATATGAGTGTTTTATAACTTTACAGATTAGTATTCCTTTATCTTGAATTTATTACGGTGCTCCAAATTTCGCAATCATTTTATTGATATATTTATGTATTGATTTTCACTCATTACAATATTAGATAATCTCACATTTTTTATAGAGAAAATGAAATAGATTAGACGTCTCTAAACAAATTAGCAATGACACCATAAATAGTTTAATAACATATCGATTCACCGCTGAATAATGTAGGCCTATCATCTATTCTTACGACTAATTTAGTTACGACGGTAGGCTCCTTTGGTAGAGTGTATATTAAAAATATTGGCCACTCAGATGAACTGTTCTTTAGAAAAAAAATCCTTGGAAACGTTGAGAAACAAGGCTACATTTTTATTTCGGGCGGTGTGTGTGACGTTATGAATTAATTCAGTGATCTGTTTTGATCACGTCAATGTAATATAATATATTAATAAAGCTAGTTGGTCAGCTATATATAGGGCGTACAAAGTAAGTAAATTCATCACATGTTTTCTGTAAATCGGTGGAGTGAAGTGGGGGAGTAGTGTGGTTTTATTGATTAATTAATTAATTATACACGCTTGCTAGGGTACACAGCAATGATTGGACTTTACATGAAAATAGAAATATCGAGATTTGCATGTTCATGTACAGCTTGCTCGATGCTCAGGTGTACCCTAGCAAACGTGTATAATTAATTAATGAATAAAAAAATAAATTCATCTACTTCTTCCAGTGTATCGGTAGGCAATGAAGCTGCACTCTTATGTTTCTCTTATCTAAAATTTTTCACAATGACACTAAAATGAAATAATTGGGGCTATATACATTATCTGATGCGAACAGTGGTGCGGTCGGTGATGACAACGTAATGCTGCCGTTAAAAGCCTTAAAGTATTCGCTTACTTTAGTAGAAAGCAAATACTGGCCTTAGCTTTGCAGACCAGTATTACACAGCATCAATTTTTTTAGAACAAAGAAACACGCACTATTATCATTGATTTTTTTTATTGCAGCACATTTGCATTTACTATGCATAGGCCTACTTGGATTAATATATGAGCCTGGGCCTGGATCATAAATATATGATCCTGGTAAACAATTTTCAACCGGAGGCGACGTCAGTTAATCAATGTTATTTGAACAATGCTTTAAATGGGTGTACTGTCCATTTAAATTAATCAAAAGTAATCGTGTAATAGATGGTCGTAATTGTCAGTTGGACAAAGATGCCATGTAGTGTAGAGTATTTAATTTACTTGAGCATGTAAATTCACGAAATTTACACTTACACGTGAAAAAAAATTATTTACCAAAACGAAACTAATAAATAATCAGTAAACAACAACTTCCAATACTTGTTTGGAAGAACGGAACGTGGAGGATTCAGAAAAGTTTAGAAATAATTACTGACAGGCAAAACATCATACTAGATGCGAATTCACTCCTTATGTCAAATTTCCTTGCATTATTGATTTTAAAATGTATTATTATTTGATTTTTTAAGGGATTAAGCATATACACTCATCTAAACCCTTTCTAAAACACTCAATACTCTACTACATTGAACATACTTTCCTGATATACGCTTTATAAATAACTAAAATTCTTTAAACGCTTGTGTAAATACAATATTTACACTATATGGCATATTTCCCCAAAAGATTATAGCAGCAAATGTTTGACATGTTCACACTCATGTGCCCATTTACAAATTAGTGCAAACACATATATTTAATGCCTTCATGTGGCCTGTGTTATTATCAAAATATGTCATTAGTGTATCAAACGGATAGTGAAAACAAAAGTATAGCCGTGAAAGTAAATTTAAATAATCTTGGTTTAAAATATGCAATAATTTGCACACAAAATATATTGTAAAATTAAACGAATTTGATTGTAGAAGTGGCTACAAAGAGCTATTCCTGCTGGAGTTTCGCCTGATTATGATTTTATCTGAAAACAATAAAAAAAACAGAACAATTTAAAAATAAAATGTTTGAAAATATGTCACATAATGAAAATAATTTATAGTAATATTATTAAGCAATTATTAAACATTCTGAATATCCCGTATAACAATAATCATTTGAATTATTGAGTCAACAATGGGTGCTGAACATGAGAAACAAATTACCAGACTACATTTATAAGTTACTCTATTTTAATAACAACCGAATGACAGGGAATCAGTTAACTCTATAAAGTTATATAATGTGTGATCGTCAATATGGCACGGAGTAGGGTACTATTCTATAGTTATTTTTTTAATGTCGGACAAACAAATCTACTGAGCTACTTGATCGGAACTACGGACCAATAGCATGATCTGAACTATCCCAGTATCTTATGTATAGGTTAAAAGCCTGGACTTTTTCACAGCTAAGAATGTAGAACTGTAGGAGTTTTACCTGATTTAAAGCACATATGCCCTCAATGACGGTCCCTCATAATCAACAGCTCGGTCACACCTGACTGATTATAGTAACATATGCCTACCATGATAATTGGTCTTTATTTGGTGAACAGTAACTCTCCATTCCCGACTTCGAATGTAGTGGTCGGACAAAGCAAATAATGTAGTGGTGTGTTTTAACAGGAGGATAAAGCCTCGTGAAAATGAGCGAACGTATAAAAGGCATTACTTTATGATTTGTAAAACTCGCTGTATTTAAAACACACCACTACTTTATTTTATTTGTCCGCCCACGACATTCTAATCCGGGAATGGAGAGTTATTGTTGATAAAGTTCACACCAATTATCATGGTAGGCCTATAAAGTCCTATAATCAGTCAGGTGTGACTGAGTTGTTGATTATGAAGGATCATCATTATGGTCTGATGTGTTAAAACCCTCCGAATTCTCCATTTTTAGCTCAGAAAAAGTCCTCGGCCTTCGGCCTCGACCTATTTCACAGGTACTCTTATTTTTCGCATTTTCTCCTGGCCAGTCTCACGCGAGTGCATACCGCAGGAGCCTGGCCATATCGAATAATATAATCTGTTATATATGTCTATGTGGACAGCTTGGGGGTATGTCTGAGATTCGAACCTCTTTGGATATTTCAGATTTATAAAAAGGTCATAACATGTCACGAAGAATTGACCTCTTGTCCATCTCTCATGCACAGTCACCTGTTTCCGTTGCTAGATGTATTATATAGACAAGTTGGGAATCTCTCATTTTGAACAATGAGGTGTAGCAAATTTCGTCATGGCGGCCAGTAATCATATAGTGGCCGCCATCAGGGAACTAAGAACACAATGACATCAGCGTGAAATTCCGAGCTTATCTATCTATCTGATCTATCATACCAACGGAAACAAGCAAGCTCTGCTCTCAGGCAACTGTCAAGCGTTGTCTGATTGGCCGATGTTGAGACGCGCGACATTCAAGGTATCTCGCTATTTAAAATAACTGGACGCTATGCTCGATAAAGCAAGGTGTCGCACTGCGTGGACGTGGGTAAGATAACTTGTTTTGGGAGATGATTTTTCGTGCTATGATATATAATTGACTGACTCATTGCGCGTGTCACACACAGAGTAGCTGTTTTCTGCGCAATTACTGACCCAGAAAACCCAGTAAGCCTTCTTTAACCTGATGCTGGACGTTGGAAAATATTGTTTTCGGTTTGATTTAGGAATATTTGCTTATTATAAGGAAAATGTGACTCACACTCTTTTGCAGATTTTTCTTCGAGAAGATCGGATGACATTACGCCACTCATCACCTGTCAAATCAACCGACTTTTTCTGGTAATCACATGATGTAGTTCTTAGGAGACCACTACCATTATCAGATCCTGTAAATTAGAAAAACAAGTTGATGGCAGGCACATCCAATAAGCACGACAGTTTAAATGCAGGCATAACTAATAATCCAGCAAACACAAGACATGGAGCCAAGATTGATTTATGGTTGAGCCAGCGTCGTAGACGATGGCTCAACATTAATTCATCATTGGTTCAATTACGCTTTCTTGCTGGGAAAAGAAATAAGTACTAAACCTGCAATATTTTATGACACCCGTCCACTCGGTTCAAAAAGCACATGTCAGCATAATGATCAGGCTTTACATTAACCTGATATCAATATACGATTTGTGATAAGTAGCATCTATTAATGCGATTTATTTATCATTTAAATGATGATAATATATAGGTGAGCATACTCATGTTTGGCGAAATTTATAGTCGTTTTAATATGTTTTATTTGCTTATAAAATCACTTATATTGAGGATTAAATTTGTGCTTAAACATCACGATTTGCAAATGTTTGGGCTCAAATTGACCAAATATGAATAATTTTCACACACTTGAACGTACGAGTCGTAGTAGTGAGACACAACTTTAAGTGGGTGAACATTTAAATTCTATACCTTGTCACTTTGAGGGTTAATATAAACAGTTTAGGCTTCGATAGAGGATCAAGACATAACGAGAGTGTTTTCAAGTCAGAGACTGCTATCCTCCCCCTCACAGCATAGGGTCACCGACCCTACAGGATCATCCTTTTCAAATTGAGTGTGTAGGCCTATTGGATCCGTATACGGTTTCCCAAAATTTTGCCAGAAACACAAATACCTCACCTATTCACTACCATACATGACGGAAATTTCCGTCGTCATTCGTCAATGAACGTAACCATAAAATGACACAAATTTTCGTCAAATATATACTACATTAAAATTGTATGTATTTTTCGCCATTTGAAGCTGGAAATTGCGTTAGCAATTCCAGCTTCAAATGACGAAAGATAGAACTCCTGCACCAGTATATCTGGATCCTGGCATGCACCCCGGCCTGGAAGTCAAAGGGTTAAAGAAAAAAATCTGGTACGGATCATAATACTGATCCTGGATCCCGATCGTAATCCTCATCATTCCCACAATTTACAGGCACACCTCTAGAGATAAACGCATCAGGCAAATCCGTCCATTACTTTGAAAGTAATCATGCTGACAGACGAACAACCAAACAAGCAAGCAAACAAACAAACAAACAAACAAACGCGACCAAAAACATAACCTTTTGGGGGAGGTAATTATTGTAGTCGGTTTAAAACACATTTTGAAAACTATTGAAATGAGGATTAACATACTTTACTACCTCTTCTGAGAAAATAAAAAAAACACGAAGTTTCAGCATTATATTATATATTAATATACTGTCTGTTGTAGCTTACCGGTAATGACGTATGATTCTTTCATTTCCAGTATCACGCCACACGAGGCGCTCGAGGTCGGAGTTGCAATCCATTTGAGGCCCATGGTAACAGTTCCCTGCAAATAATAACAATACATATGTAGATCGGTAATAACCTTCTGAAAAAAGATGAACACATAAATGGCTCCCGAACATTTCTTTTCTTTTCGAAAACTTTACCATTAATTATAATTTGATTGAAAATCAGCAAGATTTTTCAGAAATATGGAGTCCGAATACATTACGATATTTTCAAATTTTGTTTCCAAGTGCTAAACCAATTATAGTCTTATTTAGCAATTGCTATTGTAAGTTTGTGATATGTAATTTTATATTGTTCGCTCTTTTCATGTCAGCCCACACCACCTACTGAATCAGACAGAGGCGCGACCTCTGACCACGGCACCACCACGACTTGCCTGGCTAGCCCGGCCAATTTCATTTATGGCCATTTATGGTATTGGCCAAGGTTCTTTGTCACGTGACCATCATGCCTGTGTTATGAGGCCGGTGAATAATTTTCTGGGTCAAGTCATAGGAAATGCGTCAGAGGGGAAATACAATACTGTGAACAACTCTTCATCCGAAGAAGTGACCTTTCAAAAATGTCTGAATTCGGGGATTAGCACATTTTCATCTAAAAATAGCAGCAAGTCACAAACATTCGCCACTGGGGCATACCAGAGGCTACATGAAGCTCGGCCACGCCTCGTAGTGTGGCTCTGGGAACCAGAGTACACCACGACCGGACACAAAAATAAAATACAAACGAATATTGTTGTGTTTAGTGGTAAAACCCATTGAAAACGAGAGGATACCTGATAACAATGTAATATAGTTTTATTTATCATTATTATTCTTTACAATGCACCTTATTGGTATTGCAAATAGCAGAAGATGTCTAATTGTAAATTTATGTATTCATGTGATGTCTTGAAAACTAACACGGTTTGAGTTACTGACCTTATATTTATTTTCAACTAAGACCTGGTAAAATCTCGATGTCCTATCTCCAGACAAGTGCATTCGTATTGGTGTTGCTTTTATAACTGAAAAAAGTAGTAAAACGATATTGGTACATATGTAATAAAATATTGAAAATAAAAAATGAAAAATTATTTCAGAGGCCAAATGAACCTAGGGAAAAGTAGCATGACTAACCAGATCGTCCCATTTCAACTTGTGTACCATAAACAGGTCTTACATATTTCAAATGTGGATTATGACAATTCGTACCGGGAATATTCAATGTATCATATGAAATAGTGAATGAAATGTCCCGGTTTGTTCACGAAACACATACAATCAACCAGTTATTGTGTAATAATGACATCGGAAGATGCATTAAAGCACTAAGTACAATTTTGGTGTATTTTTGCCCCAGAAAAAATATATAATCATATATAATTGTAAATGCCACCATATCAGCGATTTCTGTTTGAGAAACATTGTTTTGCCCAGAATCTGTCCTAACTCCGTCACATAATAGTCTTATATAAGCTGATATTTGCGACCCGCACTCTTCTCCAAACAATTATAACCTTTGCCTGAACGATGAGAATATCAACAAACATATAGCACTCGTTGGATATTAGCTATAACTATGTTCTTCAAAATACAACGCACGCTTCTCCAAACAATTATAACCTTTGCCTGAACGATGAGAATATCAACAAAAATATAGCACTCGTTGGATATTAGCTATAATTATGTTCTTCAAAATACAACTGTGTATTAATGCTCCATATCAAAGCTTAGAAATACTCCGCATCTTTTATTCCCTAATGTTGCCATGCTCTACCCTGATGACATCGCAAGGCTCTGACACAGTGACCTCCATTTTTAAATGTAATAGCTCCAATACGACCACAAGTTCACGCCTGCTGAAAATGGCCTAGTTTTCATAGGCACTTGAAACATTCTTCTCAATTTCATGGCATCCAAGTTTTTTATTAATCAGCGCGCGTGTCGTATTTACACAGCTGGCTGTGTAAACAGAATGGAGGTCAGTGTGACTGGGCCTCGCGCAGTAAATGAGTTAGGCGGCCCAGTCATACCGGGTAATCATGCTCGTTGTTCAATAAATCAAATAAATCGCCACTTGTGGGCTACAGACAGACAGATAGTCAGAACTTTTATGGACGATAAAAAGTCACAATTGGACTTACATGTCATGTGTATACAACAACAAAGTCACAAGCATAAATTAGCATATGTAAAAAAATTACGTGAAAAATCCCAATAAAAATTATAATTATAAGGAGATAAAACATAATATGTGCAAATAAAGTTATATAATGTGCACACTTCTATTTTACTAAAACATACAATAAAAATAGTTTTTTGGCGAGTTAAAAGCATTACACATTTTAGATTGAATGACATTGTGTATAATTACTTGCTTAGTTAAATAAAACATATCTTTCCGAATTAAAATAACTACAATGAATTTTAAAATGTCGTCAATATTTATCCAAATTTCGTGATTTTCTTCCCATCGTTACTGCATTGGCAATACACTTTTAATTGTGGAAGATGGAGAGTTTATGTCCTATTTAGGGGAGAGGGGGGGTGCCGTGTGTAGGAAACGGTTGATATTTCTGTGAAACAGTTCTTATTATGAACATGTACAATATAACATTTAGGGTCGCTAGGTTAAGTAATGGCGTGTTTAAAAAGTGTTCAGAAAAACTATTTATTTCACGATTAAATTCGTGATTAGGGCTTAAAGGGTTTTGGTTGGAATAATGTTCGACCCAGCGTCGCAGACAGTGGCCCAGTCGGGCCGGGCCTGGGACTTCGGGAACTCGTGTTCTAGTTTTCAATAAACTTACAATCAGGTGCCAATATTTATGCAAATAGTTAAATTGTTTAAATTTGCAAACATTTTCGCAGAATGCGAGAATAAAATTAAGTCATCTCCAAATAATAAAATCAGAAGCAAGCAATTTTCTGTCTGAGAAAACTACACATTCAGTGTCCAAGTAGTCACCTAAATCACTAAAAAGTCGTTAAATCATTGCGAAGTGAGAACACATCCTTGAATTACCCCCAAGTCAGCCTTTAAATGGCAAGCTAAAGCCATTTCCGTAATTCACTCTAGTTTTAACATACTATTTTTATTGGGTTTAAAAAAATGTCCACTAACATTTCTTTTAAACAGTTTGTAGATTACAGCATTTCGATTTATATAATCGAATGCATTAGTGAAATCTATGAAATATACATAAAGGCATTTGTTGGCACGGCAAATTCTAAAGTTCAGGATCAGGACGATACTTATTTTTATGTTGTATATGTGTATGTTTGTCACTATGCTAAATAAATAAATACTATATCTTTTTTGCTGTGACATCAAATAAATATATTCACGAGTTGACGTCCCAGCAAGTGAAATAATATACATAAAGGGATAGTCCACTGCTCATATCACGGTGGAGAATGATGCCCCACAATACACCGCGCCGGAGACATTATAAACTACAGTCGCCATTTGATGAGTTATCATCATTTACATTTGTATGTGTAAAAATGGTTTCTACAGAACGATTTTGTGAGCCCTATACCATACATGAGGCGATATCTCGATGACCCACTGAAAATAATGGGGTATCGCATCATACGTTTTATCGCTCTCAGGCTTAAATCTTTCTAAAGAAACTGTTTTTTACACACAAATGTATATGAAGATACATCGGAAAATCAGCGTATCCTGATGACATCGCAAGGCTCATACACAGAAACTTCCATTTTTAAAAAGAATAGTTCTAGTACGATCACTAACTTTCGCCAGCTGAAAATGGCCTAGTTTTAATAGGCACCCGACATAGTCGTCTCAGTTTCATGGCATCCCAGTTATCCGGAAAGCAGTGTCGTTTTTACGGCTGGTTGTGTTTATAAAATGGCGGTCACTGTGACTGGGTCTGCCGCGTAGTGAGTTAGGCAGCATACCGGCAGTCATACCGAGTAGCTTCAGCAGTGGACCACGGGTTTAACCTGTAAAACTTTGACAAAAAAACACTATCTCACCAAAATCAGCATCACACAGATGTTGCAGCAGCGTCTTCTCGCGACATCTACAGGCTTCACTTTGTACAAGCATAGAGCACATCCACAGCGCCAGAATGGCAGCAGGCAGCTTGAAACATCTTCCCGTCATAATGTTAAGTGGAGGTGTCTGCAATAAAAAATGTGTATTGATGGTAATAGCATAAGATCAGCCACATGGGATGGTGACTACTATACTATGTTATAATAAAAAAATCGTTACTATAGTCTGTCCTTATGTATTTTAAACAACTATATAAATGTATTCGAATTATGATTTTAATGTAATTTCTTGATTCGGTAACGTGATTTTAAGAAAATTGCAATATTTTTTGTAAGCTTTCTCTAATATCATGATTCCTTGCTAAAGCTTTTAATACTTAATTTATGATTTTTCTTTATTTGCGGTTTTGTGTAAAGCAATAAGTTGTGTCCAACTTTGTATACGTTTACTCATTGAACCGGACATACACACGCTAGTAAGTAGAGAGCTTCAGAGACGCCAATATACTGTAAACAAGAACCTATTTATCTCGTTTCTAAATTCAATGGACACCGACGAATATATATTTGAACAATAAGAATTAATATAAAGAAATAGCGCACACAAATACTAGAATAATCACAGATAATTTATAGCAATAGCATATGGATGTCAGAAATAATTCTTGATATCCATATGCTATTGTTATAAATCAATCAGTCAGTATGTCTCACATAATCTTACCTTCCCAAATATAGAGCTTCAAGGAATTGCCGTTGACCGTCGGATGGCTGGCTCTCTTTCTGGTGAATTCCTGGTAATCTTCGAGTGGCTGGCTTACTTCTTCAAGACGACTTAAATCATATGTGTTTCTCCACACTATATATATACTTACCATACTCAACAATTCAGCTTTGCATATAGACACGTATTCTGACCTAATCATGAACTTAACGTTATGCAGACGAGATGTCACATCATATAGTTCTGGTCCGACAAACACTAGATGTTGAACCAATGATGGCTTAATGATGAGCCATGGTTGGTCACGCCAACATCATTGTTGGACCAACATCAAGCCAACATTTTGTACATGTCTGCTGTGTAGAAGCTTGCTCTGACATTGTAGCCTAAAGAATAATTTCTATTTTAATTTCTTCTTTTTTCACCTGAATGTACAGAGAAGACCAATTTGTTTATTTTTATTATTTATTTTTATTTATTATCATCAATTAATATTTAATACTTTTAATGTAAAATGTATTTGTTACTCAAATTTAAATTGAACCATTTGTAGTCGTTGAAGCATCACAAATTACACATATTTGTGAACGCAGCACATTATGTAAAATTGATCTTTTACTCAACTTTTAATTGAGCTATTTATAGTCGTTGAAGCATCATAAATTACACAAAGGCCCATGTTTGAACAACCCGATTAATAATGGGGTCCACGAGACAGTGACGGATTAGACACGTCTGTTTTGATAAAAGTAAGTGAGCAAGCGTACGTGAATTTTATTCACAACGAAATGATATGCGAATTTGCTTATTCCTTTACGCGGTGTGATTTTGACACCTTCAATTCGTCAGAACTTGACTTCTGCGTGTATATGGTAGAAAATGTTTTTGTGTACCGAACGTTACTTGCATAATGAAATGAACAACATAGATCAATCATTTGAAGGATTATTTTTTCGGTCATCATGTGTGCACCATGTGTGCACCATGTGTGCACCATGTGTGCACCATGTGTGCACCCTGTGCGTATCAAGTGTGTACCATGTGTGCACAATGTGTGTATTATGTGTGTCAATCATGTGTCAATCATGTGTGGACCATGTGTGGACCATGTGTGCATCATGTGTGTATTATGTGTGCACCATGTGTGCATCATGTGTGTATGATGTCTGCATGATGTGTGCATCATGTGTGCATCATGTGTCAATCATGTGTGAACCTTGTATGAACCATATGTGTATCATCTGTGCAAAATGTGTGGAGCATGTGTGTATCATGTGTGCATCATGTGTGTATCATGTGTGCACCATGTGTGTGTATCATGTGTGCATCATGTGTGCATCACGTGTGCATCATGTGTGCATTATGTGTGTATCATGTGTGTATCATGTGTGCATCATGTGTGCATCATGTGTGCATTATGTGTGTATATGTGTGTATCATGTGTGTATCATGTGTGCATCATGTGTGCATCATGTGTGCATCATGTATGTATCATTTGTACATCATGTGTACATCATGTGTGCATCATGTGTGCATCATGTGTGCATCATGTGTGCATCATGTGTGTATCATGTGTGTATCATGTGTGCATTATGTGTGCATCATGTGTGCATCGAGTGTGCATCATGTGGGCATCATGTGTGCATCATCTGTGCATCATGTGTGTATCATGTGTGCATCATGTGTGCATCATGTGTGCATCATGTGTGCATCATGTGTGCATCATGTGTGCATCATGTGTGCATCATGTGTGCGTCATGTGTGCATCATGTGTGCATCATGTGTGCATCATGTGTGCATCATGTGTGTATCATGTGTGCATCATGTGTTCATAAAGTGTGTAACTTGTGTGCATCATGTGTGAATCATGATTTTTTGCATCATATGTGTATGTGTGTATCATGTGTGTATCATGTGTTTAGCATTTGCGTATCATGTGCGTATCATGTGTGCATCATGTGTGCATCATGTGTGCATCATGTGTGCATCATGTGTGCATCATGCGTGTATCATGAGGTTCAGTCTGAATCAGGCCTGTTCAACAAAACCCTCAGTGACATTTAGGGAAGTTAGATATGCAATATCACTCTTATTCAATGTCTATTTAAACATTAAGATTTGCAAATATTTGGTATCAAATTAAACAAATATGAATAATTTCCCTCAACTCGAAGACAATGGCCATCGACAAAAAAAGATAGAATAAAACAAAATACTGGACAATAATAAATAGTATATTGTTTTAAATATGCTTGAGATCGTGTATGTGATAATATCCTACCCTAGTAACACAAGAGTCAGGTTGTTATTGCTTCATTGCTGATGAAATGCCGTAATTGAATTGGTGTTCTTTGACCGGGTAATTGGGCTAGGGTTCTTTAGCCGGCTAATTTGATTTGCATGACATTATAATAACCTTTTCATAGCTAATCAGGGCGTATTTATTCTGTTTTATTAGCCGAATAAATCATGGGTATTAGAAACAACATGAGTGTTTAAACATCATGATTTGCAAATATTTGGTTTCAAAATAAACAAATATGAATATATTACCCCCACTCGAGGACAATGGCCATCGGCAAAAAGGGAGAAAATGGAACGAAATACTGGACAGAGACAAATCGTTTACATAATTTAAAAATAATAACGATATAACCCTGGGGAGCTCCTGTCGTTCTAGTCATTAAAGCTGAATTATTATTCTCATACATCGCATACTGTTTTCCATTTAATTGATAACTTCGAATATGCTTAACGCTATGCCTTTCATGTTATAATACTCTAATTTTGTCCACATAATGTCCTGGTATAAATTACCCTGGACAGTTTTAGAAATTATTCTTTATATAAGATTCAAAATTGTGGGAAACCTCCGTGAACGAGCTCGTCCTGAGACCACCAGGGTTCGAATTTCGAATCCTGTGTCTGGAGGGTAGTTCCATCTCATTCATTCCACCATCCTCAGGAGGTTATCCTGGCCCAGTTTAGACTAGGTGTGAATGAAGGTGACCTAAAGCCTCATACATTTCATTTATGTAAAAAGTAAATTAATTCTTATCCATATCGAATATAATTTTGGCAATTCTAATGAAGCTGCTTCTGTTGAGTGTTTAGAACAAAAACAAACCATATTTGCTTTTATAAAGTCAATGGACAGTTGCATAGTAGATTCTGATTCGGTCTCCGCACTGAAAGGGTTGAATATACAAGGTTTGATAATATCAAACGAATGCTCAGCACCTCTACTCTCTATTCTGATGAGATCTACCTATTTTTATTTAATAAATGCCATTTAAAAAATGCGGTGCATTACTGCATTAATCGCCAAGAGCACGATGTAATAATATGTAATGCAATGATGCAATGGTAGGCCCTATTGACCACTCGTACATAACCGTCATAATGGTCACGTTGACCATGTAACGTCGGTATTCGAATGAAGCGGAAAAAGCTAACTAAGATAATGTACAGGATCCGTCTAAAATGGCCTCATTCCCTTAAATTATTAAAAAAAATACTCGAAGATCAGTATATTCAACACTGGTTTTGAACTGAATATAATGCACCTAATTGTGGCCTTTATAGAACCTACAAACAATAGAATTAGAATAATATCTATGCAAGGTATCACCATATCTCAGAATTGTTAATGTCGATTTTGAACATCCGACCATAAATTCTGAATAGGAAAAGGCAGATTTCACAACGCTCCCCGCGAAAATAGATTATGTATATTTTGTAGCTCCAACAAATTTTGTACTCGAATGTTCCTTACTAAGAAATATATGAAAAAAGTTCTTATCCACATATTGTTCATAAATCCCTGATATCATTGCGTTTTAAAAAGTAATGTCTCTGCAAACGTATATATGCAATGTGTAAAACGCATTAGCGCTATACATGAATGAAATGAATGTGGTTTTAGGCCACCTTTGTGCACAAGGAGAACCTCTTGAAATGAATGAGATGACACTGCCCTCCAGACACAGGATTCGAAAATCGAGCCCTGGTGGTCGGAGGCCGAGCACGCTACCTCTCGGTCACGGAGCTCCGCACAATACTGAGTTTTACAAGTTGATGAGGAAGAAACATTCTTGCTTCTTTCAAACCGCCGAGACCGGGAACCGAACCCCGAGCTCTAGTGTGTGAGGCAGCGGTTCTAACCACTTCCCATAGGTCCCCAGATCTAACGCAATACATAAACAATGTAACATGTAATTGTAAATTCTGCTACAGCCATTTTAATTTCATTCTTCTCACTCTTATCACATGTTGACCAGTCATTTTAATGTTACAATTATTATATTTGATCTAAATTTACTATTCATAACAATATTGTATTTGTGTTATACTCAATGCCCGACAAAAGTAAGTTATAAAATATTGTGATCAAATATTGTCATGTCATTGTCCTATTGTCATTAACAAATAGAATGTTTCAATACCCGACCACGACAAAGGATAAGCAAATCCGCATATCATTTAGTTTTAATTTAAGTTCAGGTAAATTGGCCCACATTACTTCCAGCAAAGCAGAAGTGTCCAATCCGCTACGTAACGATTCGTTGAACTCATTATTAATTGGGCTGTTAAATCGTAAGCCTATGTGTAATTTCTGATGCTTCAACGGCTATAAATGGTTCAATTAAAAGTTAAGTAACATATCATTTTACATAATGTACTAAATTCACAGCTAATCAAATACGTGAAAATTATGATGCCTCAACGGCCAGAAATGGTTCAATTTAAAGTCCAGTAAAAGATAATGTATTAAATTAAATGATGTATTAAATTCACACCAGTTAATAAATAAGCAAATTGGCCTTGTCCGTACATGAAAGCAAGAAAAGAAGAAATGAAAACGAAGATAATACTTTAGGGTACAATATCAAGCTTCTAAACAGCAGGCGTTCACCCAGCGCTGGGTGAATGTTGATCCAGCGTTACCGACGCTGGACCAACATCAAGCCAGCTCAACATCTAGTGTGTGTCGGACCAGAACTATATGGTGTGTCATCTTGGGTGCAAAACGTTCAGTTCATGATTAGGTCAGATACGTGTTTATATGCAAATCTAGCTTGTTGAGTAAGTATATATATAGGGTGGAGAAACACAGATGATTTAAGTCGTCCTGAAAAAGTCTATTCCTTCAACAGAAAGAGCGCCAGCCATCCGACGGTCACAGGCAATTTTTTGAAGCTCTTGATTGAGAAAGGTAGGATCTTGTCGAACATAAATTCCTAACAGGCCAATCTAATATATTTATAGCAATAGCCTATGGATGTCAGGAATTATTTTTGACATCCATGTGTTATTGCTATAATAAACTTGTGATTATTATAGTGTTTGTTTGCGCTATTTCTGTATATTTTCTGAATATTGTTCAAATATATATTCGTTGGTGTTGGTATTTCATATCCAACGAATTTAGATATAACGAAAACAATAGTTTACTGTATGCAATAGGCTCTTTATTTACCAGTGTAGGCATGTCCCGTTAAATAGTACCCCCCCCCCCCCCATCTCACCTATTGGGAAGAGTGAGCCTTTACAAAATCGGGCCCAGCTTATTGCTTTACACGAAAACGCAAATAAAGAATGACAATAATTTAAAGCGACACAATCAGGCTAAAATTATAACAAAATCGGTTTTCTTATTTTTGGCCATATGATGTGAACATGTCCATAGACTAGAATAGTATATATTTTAAAATTGTGTGTTGTGCATTTACCAGTTAAGCATGAAATAAAGACGAAATTTAATTTTTATTTTTTTAATTTTTATTTCGGACATGCATGTCCAAAATAAGAAATACGGGAATTACTGATAAACGGGGCTTTCGGCACACTTGCTACGTTGCCACAGCAACCCAAAATTGTTATGACTTCCGTAATTCTAGTCTACGTTCACATTTTCTAGCCTTATTATGAAGTCAAAATAAAAATACCGATTTTATATGATTTTAGCCTGATTGTGTCGCTTTGAGTGGTAACACGTTTTAGCAAAAAAGAATGAGATTAGAGGAAGCATACGAAATATCTTTTGAATTTTTTTAACCCATCAACCGCCAAATCATTCAATCTGAATTTTCACCCACTTGAAGTTGTGTCTCGCTGACGCGATCAACAACTTCAAGTGAGAGAAACTCATTCAGATTTGATAAAATGGGGGTCAACTCTTTTCAAATCTTGCTGGTTGATGTCACATTTTATCTTTACCATATTTAAAATGTGGTATTTAATGTGCTAATAAAAAATGAAAACCGAATATATACGGCACCGGCGGTTAAAGGGTTAAATCACGTTACCGAATCGAAAAATGTAATTAGAAATCAGAGTATAATACATTTATAATATTTAAAAAAATACAGAAGGACAGACTATAGTAAGGATTTACGATTATAACATAGTAGTTACCATCACAGGGCCCGTATTCTCGTACAAGTTACGATATATCGTAGGCTTCTGATTGGTCGAGATGGCCATTTCGACCAATCAGAAGCCTACGATATATCGTAACTTGTACGAGAATACGGACCCAGGTGGCTAATCTCATGCTATTACCCTCAACACACATATTTTATTACAGACACCTTCACTCAGCATTATGACGGGAAGATGCTTTATGCTGCCTGTTGCCATTCTGGCGCTGTGGATGTGCTCTATGTTTGCTCAAAGTGAAGCCTGTACTTGTCCCGAAAAGACGCTGCGTGAACATCTGTGTGATGCTGATTTTGGTAAGATAGCGTTTTTGTGTCAACATTTTGCATACCAAACTCGTGGTCCTGTGCTGAAGCTACTCGGCATCACCGGGCTGCCTAACTCACTACGCGGTAACAGTGACCGCCATTTTAAGAACACTACCAGCCGTGTAAAAACGACACTTGTACCGCCTACCGAATAGTATTGTTATTAAAACTGGGCCATTTTCAGCCGTCGAAAGCTAGTGATCGTATTAGAACTATTCCATTCAAAAATGGAGGTCACTGTGTCAGTACAGAGCCTTGCGATGTCATTCGGATATTCTGAAGCGCTTTGCGCTGACAATCGGTCCCCGCGCTGTAAGAGTTATACATGGTAGCCATAATAAAGTATGATGCGTTGTTTTCAGTGGGTCATCGAGGTATTGCCTCATACATGGTATAGGGCTCACGAACTCGTTCTGTAGAAACTGTTTTTGCACATACAGTTGTGAATGATGATACGTCATCAGATGGTTTAGATTACCGACTATAGTTTATGATGTCTCCGGCGGGGTGTTTTGTGGGGCCCCATTGTCCCACACTAATATGAACAGTGGACTATCCCGGACTATCCCTCTATGTATTTTGTTCCACTTGCTAGTCAACTCGTATATATATCTTTGAGCTCGCAACAAAGAATGTATGGTATTTATTTATTTATTTATTTATTTATTTATTTATTATAGTGACATAGATATTATGCATATACATATAAAACATAATGGTCACAAACATTAGAATATGCTGGACCGAAAAAAACTTTATGTATATTTTATAGACTTCACCAAAGCATTCGATTATATAAATCGGAATGCTTAAATCTACAAACTGTTAAATAGGAATGTTAGTGGGCATTTTTAAAACCCAATAACAAGTATGTTTTCAAAATAAAAAAAAACTAGAATGAATTGAGGAAATGACTTTAGCTTGCCTTTTAAAAGCTGCTTCGAGATAATTCAAGGATGTGTTCTCAGCCCGCAGGGCCCAAGTCTCGTATTCTATCCCTAATTTAAATAACAACTGAATGACAGCTGTGATTGGCCGATCTCGTCATGTGACAGGCTGAACCACTCTTCGATTGGTCTATGGTAGAATACAAGACTTGCGCCGAAAAGAACTTCTGTTTTTATTATTTGCAGATGACCTAATTTTATTCTCACATTCAGCGAAATGCTTACAAAACAATTGAAGTGTTATATAAATATTGTGAAACATGGCACCTGATTGTAAGTTTATTGAAAACAAAGGTAGCCATTTATTACTCTGCTTACGCATAGCGAAAATGAGTTTTTAAATACGGTGATGAAGCAATAACAATTGTAAGCATATATAGATATCTTGGAGTATGATGCTCAAACAAATACAAAATATTCTTTGAGAACTTCGCATATAGTTCTAATAAGGCGTTTGCGAATATTTGCAATGCAAAACTATCGTTCTGAAACAATTAATTCGTAGATTTATGTTTTAAAATATTGATGTCATATCAAATCTCTTCCTCCTGAAAGTGTGTATATATAAATGGAAACACGACATTTATATATCTAGTTACTATCTTAAAAAATGACGTACCTTTGCAACCTTGAAATTAAATTTTTATATTAAACCATACGTATTATTATTAAAGAATATAAAATAAGTTTTTTATTGATAAGATTATCCCACTCTGAACTTTCATCACATCCATTACAAATTGAGTTTTAAAAGCATAACAACACACCTATTAATAACATAATATGTACGGGATAAGATTCTAATGTGGTTGATGACTTAAAAACACTTTCTAATTCATTTTTGGTATTTTAATGAGGAAAGAAATGTTTTATTTAACTAACCAAGTAATAATATTAAATATTTTGACACTATGTCACACGATCTTAAAATTGTAATGTTTTTTTAGTCGCCAAAAACACTATATTGCTTTTGACAAAACATGTTCCTGTATGTTTAGTAAAATATAAGTGTGCACATTATATAACTTTATTTGCGCATTTTATGTTTTATCTCCTCATAATTCCAATTTCTATTGTACTACGTGCACTTTATACATTTTGTTAATTTATGCCTGTGATTTTGTTGTTGTGTACACATGGCATGTAAGTTTAATGTGACTTTTTATAGTCAATAAAAGTTGAAAATTATATACATATTTTCTCTGGAGCAAAAATAATTTTTTTACAAATGGTTTTTTTCACTTCGTACTTTAGTATATCTTTCGATGTCATTATTACACAATAATTGGTTGATTACATGATGTGTGTTTTGAACAAACCGGCACATTTAACTCACTATTTCATATTGTACATTGAATACGTCCAGTACGAATTGTCATATTCATTGTAAAAATTGGTAAGACTTAATTGTGGCACCAGTTGAAATGGGACGACGTGGCTGGTCATACCACTTATTATCAGGTTCATTTCTCTGTTAAAAATCACAGACACGAATAAATAACCGTATCATGTTATTATTCTCACTGTAAACAATAACATTTACCATATTTTATTAAATGTGTATCAATATATTTTTACTATTTTTTTTAGTTATAAAAGCAACACCAATTCGAATGCACTTGTCTGGAGATAGGAAAACAAGATTTTATCACGTATCTGTTGAAAATAAATATAAGGTCAGTAACTCAAACCATGTTAGTTTTAAAGACATTGCATGAATACATAAATTTACAATTAAACATATTCCGCTATTTGCAATACAAATTAGGTGCATTGGTTGTGGGCTCACATGAAAAGAGCGCAAAATGTAAAATTATATATCACAAACTTACAATAGAAATTGCTAAATACGACTATAATTAGTTTAAAACATGGAATCAAAATTTATAAATATTGTAATGTATTCTGACTCCATAGTTCTAACAAATCAGATTTTAATCCAAATTATAATTAAAGGTCTAGATATCGAAATAAAAAATCCTCTCCTGGAGCCATTTACAAGTTCAGCTTTTTTCAGGAGCTTATTAGCGATCTACACATTTATTTTTATAATTCGCAGGGAACTGTTACCATGGGCCTCAAATGGATTGCAACTCCGACCTCGAGCGCCGCGTGTGGCGTGCTACTAGAAATGCAACAATCATACGTCATCACCGGTAAGCTACAACAGAATATAGAATATAAAGCTGAGAAAATCTGCTACACTAACATCGTGGGTTATTTAATTTTCTCAGAATACGTAATAGAGTATGTTAAACCTCGTTTCAATAGTTTTCAAAATGTGTTTAAACCTACTACAATAATTACCTCCCCCAGAAAGTTATGTTTTTGTTTGTTTGTTTGTTTGTTTGTTTGTTTGTTTGTTTGTTTGTTTGTTTGTTTGTTTGTTTGTTTGTTTGTTTGTTTGTTTGTTTGTTTGTTTGTTTGTTTGTTTGTCTGTTTGTTTGTTTGTTTGTTTGTTTGTTTGTTTGTTTGTTTGTTTGTTTGTTTGTTTGTTTGTTTGTTTGTTTGTTTGTTTGTTTGTTTGTTTGTTTGTTTGTTTGTTTGTTTGTTTGTTTGTTTGTTTGTTTGTTTGTTTGTTTGTTTATTTGTTTGTTTGTTTGTTTGTTTGTTTGTTTGTTTGTTTGTTTGTTTGTTTGTTTGTTTGTTTGTTTGTCTGTCAGGAGGATTACTTTCACAGTAATGAACGGATTTGCATGATGCGTTTATCTCTAGAGGTGTGCTTGTAAATTGTGGGAATGATAAGGAATACGATCCGGATTCAGGATCAATATTATGATCCGTACCAGAATTTTTTTTTTAATATTTGTGTTTTGGGCCAAATTTTGAAAAAACGCTTCCGGAGCTAATAGGCATTCACACTCAATTTGCAAAGGATGATTCTGTAGCGTCAGGGACCCTATGTTGCGCGGCGGAGGCTTGCAGTCTCTGACTGTCTGGTTCTATTTAATTTCATTGAGTGTTTTCACTCACATTGCACTTTCCTTATTTGAAAACAATCTTGTTATGTCTTAATCCTCTATCGAAGCCTAAACTAGGATTCTGTTTATACTAACCCTCAAAGCGACAAGGTATAGAATTTAAATGTTCACCCAGTTTAAGTTGTGTCTCACTACTACGACTCGTGCGTTCAAGTGTGTGAAAATTAATCATATTTGTTTAATTTGAGATCAAACATTTTCAAATCGTGATGTTTAAGCACAAATTTAACCCTTTAACCGCCAAATTATTCAATCTGAATTTTCACCCACTTGAAATTGTGTCTCGCTGACGCGATCCACAACTTCAAGTGATTAAAAAATATTCAGAGTTGACAAAATGGAGGTCAACAAATTACAAATGTTGCTGATTGATGGCACATTTTATCTTTAACATGTATAAAAGGTGGTATGTAATGTGCTAATAAAAAATGTAAAAAACGAATATATGTGGCACCGGCGGTTAAAAGGTTAATTCCCAATATAAGTGATTTGATCAGCAAATAAAACAGATTAAATCGACTATAAATTTCGCCAAACATGATTATGCTCACCTATATATTTATTATCCTTTAAATAATAAATAAATCGCATTAATAAATGTTACTTATTACAAATCGTACATTGATATCAGGTTAACGTAAAGCCTGATCATTATGCTGACATGTGCTTGTTGAACTGAGTGGATGCGTGGTATAAAATATTGTAGGTTTATTACTTTTTTCTTTTCCCAGCATAAACGCGACATTAAACCAATGATTATTTAATGCTGAGCCACCGTCTACGACGCTGGTCCAACATTAAATCAATATTGGTTTAATGTCTTGTGTTGTCTGGATTATTAGTTAGGCCTGTCATTAACTTGTCTGGATTATTAATTAGGCTTGTCACTAACTTGTCTGGATTATTAGTTAGCCCTGCCCTTAAACTATCGTGATTATTAGATGTGCTTGCCATCAACTTGTTTTTCTAATTTACAGGATCTAATAATGGTAGTGGTCTCCTAAGAACTACATCATGTGATTATCAGAAAAAGTCGGTTGATTTGACAGGTGATGAGTGGCGTAATGTCATCCGATCTTCCCGAAAAAGAATCTGCAGAAAATTGTAAGTCACATTTTGCTAATAAGAAGCAAAAATAATAAAAAATAAAAAATATTGTCCAACGTCAGCATTAGGTTAACCCTTTAACCGCCGGTGCCGCATATATTCGGGGTTTTCACTTTTTATTAGCACATTAAGTACCACCTTTTAAACGTGTTAAAGATAAAATATGACAACAATCAGCAATATTTGAAAACAGTTGACCTCCATTCTGTCAAATCTGAATAATTTTCACTCATTTGAAGTTGTGGATCGCGTCAGCGAGACACAATTTCAGGTGGGTGAAAATTCAGATGGAATAATTTGGCGGTTAAAGGGTCAGTAACGTGTGTATCTAATTGCGCTGAAAACATCTACACTGTGCACGCAGTGTGCTGAATGTGTCAGGCAATGATAATTTTATATCATAGCACTAATAAAAACAAAAGGATAAAACCTCATGAAAATGACCAAACACAGAAAAAGCATTACTGTATGATTAGTAAAATTCTCTGTATATAATATGCTAGGATAGTTCAGACCATGCTACTGGTCCGTAGCATTGGTCTGATCAAGTAACACATCATATATTTGTGAAAGCGTGAACATTTATTCATTGCCTAAAAATATTATTATCAATTTTTACAATATATTAGATTGTTCTGTTTTTTTTTTGTTTTTTTTTTACAGATAAAATCATAACCAGTCGAAGCTCCAGCACCAAGAGCTCATTGTAGCCACTTCTCTAATTAGTTTAATATTACAATATATTTAGTGTGCAAATTATTGCATATTTTAAATCAAGCTTATTTCAAGTTACTTTCACGACTATAGGCCTACTCTTGTTTTTACTATCCGTTTGATACACGTCCTCATGACATATTTTGATAATAACACATTCTACATGAAGGCATTAAATAAATGTATTTACACTAATTTGTGAACATGTCAAACATTTGCTGCTAGAATCAGTTGGAGAAATATGACATATAGTGTAAATATTTTATTTACACAAGCGTGTAAATGGATTTTAGTTACGTCTATAGCGTATATCAGCCAAGTAGTTTTTTTTAATGCAGTAAACTATTCAGTGTTTTAGAAAGACATTAGATGAGTACATCTGCTTAATCTATCAACAAATCCAATAATAATAAATTATAAAATCAACAAAGCAGTGCAATTTGACATAAGGAGTGAATTCGCATCTAATATGATGTTTTGCCTGTCAGAAATTATTACTAAACTTATTCCAAATTCTCCCCGTTCTCCTAAACAAGTGTTGAAAGTTGTTGTTTCCTGATTATTTATTAGTTTCGTTTCGGTAAATACAAAAAATGTCTTTTTAACGTGTTACAAGTGTAAATCCCTTGAATTCCCATACTCTAGTAAATTATTTACTATACACCACATGGCATCTTTGTCCTACTGACAATTACGGCCATCTATCACACGGAAACTTTTGATAAATTTAAATGGACAGTGCACCCATGGAAAACATTTGTAAATACCATTAATTAAATGACGTCGTCGCCTGTTGAAAATTGTTTACCAGGATCATACATTAATCCAAATGATAAGCCTATGTATAGTAATGTAAATGTGCTGCAATAAAAAATAAATCAAATATAATATTGTGTGTTTCTCTGTTCTAAAACCAATGATGCTATAGAGTGTTATACTGCTCTAAGAGCAGTATCCGCTTACTACTAAAGTGAGCTAATATAAAATACTTCCAGGCTTTGCAAGGCAGCATTAGCTTGTTATCACCGACAACAAAACTTAACCTGTTAACAGTCTGATACATCACGGAAAACCGTAATCCAAAAAGTCAAGAATTAAAAAATATGTTAGAATTGCTCATACCATTGCTTAGATGGACTGTTCGCAACAGATAAATTGTATATAGGCATATCGGGCAAACACAAAACATTTGTATAACATTTGTACAAATTCGGCGCAACGTCTTCGACGTTGGTTCAGCATTGTACAAATGGCATACAAATGCTTTGTTTTTACTGGGTAGCCTTAATCGGCTCATTGTAGTGTCATTGTGAGAAGTTTTAATTCAGATAAACATGAGAATGCAGATTCATTGGCTATCGATACTCTCGGGGGAAGTAGTGTGGTTTGATTGATTAATTATTTTATAAATAATTATAAGCGTTTGCTAAGGTACACAGCAATGATCTAGAGATTTATCAGTTCATATACAGTCCGTTTATTGCTCTGTACCCTCGCAAACGTGCATAATTAATTAATTAAGCAATCAAACGACACAACTTCACCCCAGTGTGTCTTCACTCCACAGACTAGAGATTTATCAGTTCATATACAGTCCGTTTATTGCTGTGTACCCTCGTAAACGTGCATAATTAATTAATTAAGCAATCAAACGACACAACTTCACCCCAGTGTGTCTTCACTCCACAGATTTACAGAGAATTGTGATGAATTCACGTACTTTTTTACGTCCTATATACAGCCAGACGAAATGTGTTATTTGCCATAAATCGTAAACTCGGTATATATAGCTAGCAAACCAGCTTTAATATTATCTCTATTATATTGACGCGACCAACGCAGATCATTGAATGAATTCATAAGCGTACTATAATTGAACAAAAATATCATTTTAGGCATTGTTAACACTTAGCACTACGATCACCTTGATGTTATCAAAGCAGCTCCTCCTATATTCATATATAACATCACACATCGCCCGAAATAAAATTGTTGCCTTGTTTCTCAACATTTCCAAGGATTTTTTTCCGACTAGCAGCCCATCTGAGAAGTCAATATTTTCATATACACTTAACCAAAGGAGCCTAGTCTAACTAAATTAGTCGTAAGAATAGATGATAGGCCTACATTATTCAGCGGTGAATCGATATGTTAGAGAACGATTTATTGTGTCATTGCTGATTTGTTTAGAAACGTCTAATCTATTCCACTTTCTCCATAAAAAATGTGAGAGTGTAATGAGTGAAAATCAATGCATACATTTATCAATAAAATGATTGCGAAATCTGGGGCACCATAATAAATTCAAGATAAAGGAGTTTAATGAAACCATCACTGCTGATAATAATAATATAAGGTGCTGCTACACATAAATACGGTTATTGATTTGGTAATGGTTTAGTAGAGCAATTTCTAAACCAAATGAGATTCACTCTAAATGTAAGTGTGTTAGTTTTACAATAAAAATATGGTATAAAATTATCATATTATCTGTTCCTCCGTTCTAAAATCTCATCGCTGATTCAGCACTAGATGATCATTGTAACGTGAGATACCATTCCGCATTTATTCGGGCAGGTGTTTAATCGGGCGGCTGTCAAAAACAAATGTACTACGTTAGTATTCTTTGATGCTAATGTTACTGGCCAATAACTTAGCTTTTGAAATGTAAGCACATCATCAATTAATTTGGTATGTTCTTACCATACCGACATACGTTAATGTTGGAATACTTAGGAAAATATATCAGACGAAATAATCAGCCCGAGGGATAAAATATGCTTAAGGATTAATCTCCTCCCACTTTGACACAAGTGACTTCAACCCAAGTGTCCAAATCGGTCCCAGTATCATTATGGATCGTCTCCGCCACCCACGTGAACAAATCAACCAATCGAAACCCGTCATTCCGCTGTTGTTTAAATTTATATAAATTAAGCAGAACAAATGTATGAAACAACGGCAGCACGAAAAAACAAGTTTAATCAAATGAAACCATGACAACAGATAACGGCATTAAATATTTATTAACATATTTTATTCACTCAATACAATAAAGAATAATGTTATTGTCTAAGTAATTTATCTAATCTATGCATACGCATGTGTAAACAATAATTTGGAAGGCAACACACAATTCAAGTGGGTACTATCATTATTATTATTATTATTATTATTATATATTACTATTACAAGTCGTAGGCTGTTTTCTAGACGCATGTTCGTTGCCACATTGCTGATTCTAAATCACAATTGAACCTGAAACAAAAAAATGTGTTGTCATTTGCTGTTTTGCATTATGCGTTGATTTTGTGATGATACATTGCGTAAATATATAATAAAAAATAAAGAATAAATGGAATATAAAACTTTTAGAAATGTCTCTATAGTTCACCTGATAGAGGGTGATGGTGGCCTACACTCCTCTACAATATCCTTTCCTGTAAACACCCAGCAGTTCATCAAACTCCTCGTCAGTGTGTGAATCAAATTCCTTGTTATAATTACAAGAGTCCATTTCAATCAAGCCGCCTCCAGTTTCAGAACCTGTACATGGAAGGCATAAGTACATCATATCAATCATTTGGACGCATTTTTAGAACCTAGTTACCATATAAATTCTAGTGTTGTATATTAAACTATTACATTATTGATAACATAGATTATTATTACATTATGCTCCACTTATTTTTATACAGCAGGAGTCTGTCTGTCTGTCTGTCTGTCTGTCTGTCTGTCTGTCTGTCTGTCTGTCTGTCTGTCTGTCTGTCTGTCTGTCTGTCTGTCTGTCTGTCTGTCTGTCTGTCTGTCTGTCTGTCTGTCTGTCTGTCTGTCTGTCTGTCTGTCTGTCTGTCTGTCTGTCTGTCTGTCTGTCTGTCTGTCTGTCTGTCTGTCTGTCTGTCTGTCTGTCTGTCTGCCTGCCTGCCTGCCTGCCTGCCTGCCTGCCTGCCTGCCTGCCTGCCTGCCTGCCTGCCTGCCTGCCTGCCTGCCTGCCTGCCTGCCTGCCTGCCTGCCTGCCTGCCTGCCTGCCTGCCTGCCTGCCTGCCTGCCTGCCTGCCTGCCTGCCTGCCTGCCTGCCTGCCTGCCTGCCTGCCTGCCTGCCTGCCTGCCTGCCTGCCTGCCTGCCTGCCTGCCTGCCTTCCTGCCTGCCTGCCTGCCTGCCTGCCTGCCTGCCTGCCTGCCTGCCTGCCTGCCTGCCTGCCTGCCTGCCTGCCTGCCTGCCTGCCTGCCTGCCTGCCTGCCTGCCTGCCTGCCTGCCTGCCTGCCTGCCTGTCTGTCTGTCTGTCTGTCTGTCTGTCTGTCTGTCTGTCTGTCTGTCTGTCTGTCTGTCTGTCTGTCTGTCTGTCTGTCTGTCTGTCTGTCTGTCTGTCTGTCTGTCTGTCTGTCTGTCTGTCTGTCTGTCTGTCTGTCTGTCTGTCTGTCTGTCTGTCTGTCTGTCTGTCTGTCTGTCTGTCTGTCTGTCTGTCTGTCTGTCTGTCTGTCTGTCTGTCTGTCTGTCTGTCTGTCTGTCTGTCTGTCTGTCTGTCTGTCTGTCTGTCTGTCTGTCTGTCTGTCTGTCTGTCTGTCTGTCTGTCTGTCTGTCTGTCTGTCTGTCTGTCTGTCTGTCTGTCTGTCTGTCTGTCTGTCTGTCTGTCTGTCTGTCTGTCTGTCTGTCTGTCTGTCTGTCTGTCTGTCTGTCTGTCTGTCTGTCTGTCTGTCTGTCTGTCTGTCTGTCTGTCTGTCTGTCTGTCTGTCTGTCTGTCTGTCTGTCTGTCTGTCTGTCTGTCTGTCTGTCTGTCTGTCTGTCTGTCTGTCTGTCTGTCTGTCTGTCTGTCTGTCTGTCTGTCTGTCTGTCTGTCTGTCTGTCTGTCTGTCTGTCTGTCTGTCTGTCTGTCTGTCTGTCTGTCTGTCTGTCTGTCTGTCTGTCTGTCTGTCTGTCTGTCTGTCTGTCTGTCTGTCTGTCTGTCTGTCTGTCTGTCTGTCTGTCTGTCTGTCTGTCTGTCTGTCTGTCTGTCTGTCTGTCTGTTTGTTTGTTTGTTTGTTTGTTTGTTTGTTTGTTTGTTTGTTTGTTTGTTTGTTTGTTTGTTTGTTTGTTTGTTTGTTTGTTTGTTTGTTTGTTTGTTTGTTTGTTTGTTTGTTTGTTTGTTTGTTTGTTTGTTTGTTTGTTTGTTTGTTTGTTTGTTTGTTTGTTTGTTTGTTTGTTTGTTTGTTTGTTTGTTTGTTTGTTTGTTTGTTTGTTTGTTTGTTTGTTTGTTTGTTTGTCAGCAGGATTACTTTCACAGTAATGGACGGATTAGCATGATGAGTATTATGATCCGTAACAGATTTTTTTCTTTTAATATTTGTGCTTTGGGCCAAATTTTGGAAAAACGCATCTGGATCTAATAGGCATTCACACTCAATTTGCAAAGGATGATTCTGTAGCGTCAGGGACCCTATGTTGCGCGGCGGTGGTTTGCAGTCTCTGACTGTCTGGTTCTATTTAATTTCATTGAGTGTTTTCACTCACATTGCACTTTCCATATTTGAAAACACTCTCGTTATGTCTTAATCCTCTATCGAAGCCTAAACTATGATTCTGTTTATATTAACCCTCAAAGCGACAAGGTATAGAATTTAATTGTTCACCCAGTTTAAGTTGTGTCTCACTACTACGACTCGTACGTTCAAGTGTGCGAAAATTATTCATATTTGTTTAATTTGAGCCCAAACATTTGCAAATCGTGATGTTTGAGCACAAATTTGATTCCCAATATAAGTGATTTTATAAGCAAATAAAACATATTAGAACGACTATAAATTTCGCCAAACATGATTATGCTCACTTATATATATATTATTATTTAAATGATAAATAAATCGCATTAATAGATGTTACTTATTACAAATCGTACATTGATATCAGGTTAACGTAAAGCCTGATCATGCTGACATGTGCTTGTTGAACTGAGTGGATGCGTGGTATAAAATATTGTAGGTTTATTACTTTTTTCTTTTCCCAGCATAAACTCGACATTAAACCAATGATTACTTAATGTTGAGCCATCGTCTACGACGCTGGCCTAACATTAAATTAATCTTGGTTTAATATCTCGTGTTGTCTGGATTATTAGTTAGGCCTGTCATTAACTTGTCTTGATTTATAATTAGGCTTGTCACTAACTTGTCTGGATTATTAGTTAGCCCTGCCCTTAAACTATCGTGATTATTAGATGTGCCTGCCATCAACTTGTTTTTTCTAATTTACAGGATATGATAATGGTAGTGGTCTCCTAAGAACCACATCATGTGATTACCAGAAAAAGTCGGCTGATTTGACAGGTGATGAGTGGCGTAATGTCATCCGATCTTCCCGAAAAAGAATCTGCAGAAGATTGTAAGTCACATTTAGCAAATAAGAAGCAAAAATTAAAAAAATAAAATAAAATATTGTCCAACGTCCAGCATTAGGTTAACCCTTCAACCGCCGGTGCCGCATATATTCGGGTTTTCACTTTTTATTAGCACATTAAGTACCACCTTTTAAACATGTTAAAGAAAAAATATGACAACAATCAGCAATAATTGAAAACAGTTGACCTCCATTCTGTCAAATCTGAATAATTTTCACTCACTTGAAGTTGTGGATCGCGTCAGCGAGACACAATTTCAAGTGGGTGAAAATTCAGATGGAATAATTTGGCGGTTAAAGGGTCAGTAACGTGTGTATCTAATTGCGCTGAAAACATCTACACTGTGTGCGTTGTGTGCTGAATGTGTCAGGCAATGATAACTTTATATCATAGCTAATAAAAACAAAAGGATAAAATCTCACGAAAATGAACTAACACAGAAAAAGCATTACTGTATGATTTGTAAAATTCTCTGTATATAATATGCTAGGATAGTTCAGACCATGCTACTGGTCCGTAGCATTGGTCTGATCAAGTAACACGTCATATATTTGTAAAAGCGTGAACATTTAATCATTGCTTAATAATATTATTATCAATTATTTTCAATATGTTAGATTGTTCTTTTTTTTTGTTTTCAGATAAAATCATAACCAGTCGAAGCTCCAGCACCTAGAGCTCATTGTAGCCACTTCTCTAATTAGTTTAATATTACAATATATTTAGTGTGCAAATTATTGCATATTTTAAATCAAGCTTATTTCAAGTTACTTTCACGGCTATAGGCCTACTCTTGTTTTCACTATCCGTTTGATACACTGATGACATATTTTGATAATAACACATTCTACATGAAGGCATTAAATAAATGTGTCTACACTAATTTGTGAACATGTCAAACATTTGCTGCTAGAATCAGTTAGAGGAATATGACATATAGTGTAAAGATTTTATTTACACAAGCGTGTAAATGAATTTTAGTTACGTCTATAGCGTATATCAGGCAAGTAGTTATTTTTAATGCAGTAGACTATTCAGTGTTTTAGAAAGACATTAGATGAGTGCATCTGCTTAATCTATCAACAAATCCAAAAATAATAAATTTTAAAATCAACAAAGCAATGAAATTTGACATAAGGAGTGAATTCGCATCTAATATGATGTTTTGCCTGTCGGAAATTATTACTAAACTTATTCCGAATTCTCCCCGTTCTCCTAAACAAGTGTTGAAAGTTGTTGTTTCCTGATTATTTATTAGTTTCGTCTCGGTAAATACAAAAAAATAGCTTTTTAACGTGTTACAAGTGTAGATCCCTTGAATTTCCATGCTCTAGTAAATTATTTACTATACACCACATGGCATCTTTGTCCTACTGACAATTACGGCCCTCTATCACACGGAAACTTTTGATAAATTTAAATGGACAGTGCACCCATGGAAAACATTGGTAAATACCATTAATTAAATGACGTCGTCGCCTGTTGAAAATTGTTTACCAGGATCATACATTAATCCAAATGATAAGCCTATGTATAGTAAATGCAAATGTGCTGCAATAAAAAATAAATCAAATATAATATTGTGTGTTTCTCTGTTCTCAAAACAATGATGCTATAGAGTGTTATACTGCTCTAAGAGCAGTATCTGCTTACCACTATAGTAAGCTAATATAAAATACTTCCAGGCTTTGCAAGGCAGCATTACTTTGTCATCACCGACAACAAAACTTAACCTGTTAACAGTCTGATACATTACGGAGAACCGTAATCCAAAAACTCAAGAATTAAAAAATTTGTTGGAATTGCTCATACCATTGCTTAACCTTTTCACTACCATACATGACGGAAATTTCCGTCGTCATTCGTCAATAAACGTAACCATAAAATGACACAAATTTTCGTCAAATATATACTACATTTATGTATTTTTCGTCATTTGAAGCTGGAAATTGCGTTAGCAATTCCAGCTTCAAATGACGAAAAATAGAACTCCTACACTAGTATATCTGGATCCTGGCATGCACCCCGGCCTGGAAGTCAAAGGGTTAAATAGACTGTTCGCAACAGATAAATTGTACATAGGCATATCGGGCAAACACAAAACATTTGTATAACATTTGTACAACGTCGGCGCAACGTCTTCGACGTTGGTCCAGCATTGTACAAATGGCATACAAATGCTTTGTTTTTACTGGGTATCCTTAATCGGCTCATTGTAGTGTCATTGTGAGAAGTTTTAATTTAGATAAACATGAGAATGCAGATTCATTGGCTATCGATACTCTCGGGGGAAGTAGTGTGGTTTGATTGATTAATTATTTTATAAATAATTATAAGCGTTTGCTAAGGTACACAGCAATGATCTAGAGATTTATCAGTTCATATACAGTCCGTTTATTGCTGTGTACCCTCGCAAACGTGCATAATTAATTAATTAAGCAATCAAACGACACAACTTCACCCCAGTGTGTCTTCACTCCACAGATTTACAGAGAATTGTGATGAATTCACGTACTTTTTTACGTCCTATATACAGCCAGACGAAATGTGTTATTTGCCATAAATCGTAAACTCGGTATATATAGCTAGCAAACCAGCTTTAATATTATCTCTATTATATTGACGCGACCAACGCAGATCATTGAATGTATTCATAAGCGTACTATAATTGAACAAAAATATCATTTTAGGCATTGTTAACACTGAGCACTACGATCACCTTGATATATTCATAAATAACATCACACATCGCCCGAAATAAAATTGTTGCCTTGTTTCTCAACATTTCCAAGGATTTTCTTTCCGACTAGCAGCCCATCTGAGAGGTCAATATTTTCATATACACTCAACCAAAGGAGCTTACCGTAACTAAATTAGTCGTAAGAATAGATGATAGGCTTACATTATTCAGCGGTGAGTCGATATGTTAGAGAACGATTTATTGTGTCATTGCTGATTTGTTTAGAAACGTCTAATCAATTCCACTTTCTCCATAAAAAATGTGAGAGTATCGAAAAGTGTAATGAGTGAAAATCAATGCATACATTTATCAATAAAATGATTGCGAAATTTGGGGCACCATAATAAATTCAAGATGAAGGAGTTTAATGAAACCATCACTGCTGATAATAATAATATAAGGTGCTGCTACATATAAATACGGTTATTGATTTGGCAATGGTTTAGTAGAGCAATTTCTAAACCAAATGAGATTCACTCTAAATGTAAGTGTGTTAGTTTTACAATAAAAATATGGTATAAAATTATCATATTATCTGTTCCTCTGTTCTAAAATTTCATCGCTGATTCAGCACTAGATGATCATTGTAACGTGAGATACCATTCCGCATTTATTCGGGCAGGTGTTTAATCGGGCGGCTGTCAAAAACAACATTGGAAATGTACTATGTTAGTATTCTTTGATGCTAATGTTACTGGCAAATACCTTAGCTTTGGAAATGTAAGCGCATCATCAATTAATTTGGTATGCTCTTACCATACCGACATACGTTAATGTTGGAATACTTAGGAAAATATATCAGACGAAATAAGCAGCCCGAGGGATAAAATATGCTTAAGAATTAATCTCCTCCCACTTTGACACAAGTGACTTCAACCCAAGTGTCCAAATCGGTCCCAGTATCATTATGGATCGTCTCCGCCACCCACGTGAACAAATCAACCAATCGAAACCCGTCATTCCGCTGTTGTTTAAATTTATATAAATTAAGCAGAACAAATGTATGAAACAACGGCAGCACGAAAAAACAAGTTTAATCAAATGAAACCATGACAACAAATAACGGCATTAAATATTTATTAACATATTTTATTTACTCAATACAATAAAGCATAATGTTATTGTCTAAGTAATTTATCTAATCTATGCATACGCATGTGTAAACAATAATTTGGAAGGCAACACACAATTCAAGTGGGTACTATCATTATTATTATTATTATTATATATTACTATTACAAGTCGTAGGCTATTTTCTAGACGCATGTTCGTTGCCACATTGCCGACTCTTAATCACAATTGAACCTGAAACAAAAAATGCGTTGATTTTGTGATGATACATCGCGTAAATATATAATAAAAAATAAAGAATAAATAGAATATAAAACTTGTAGAAATATATCTATGTTTCACCTGATAGAGGGGTGATGGTGACCTACACTCCTCTACAATATCCCTTCCTGTAAACACCCAGCAGTTCATCAAACTCCTCGTCAGTGTGTGAATCAAATTCCTTGTTATAATTACAAGAGTCCATTTCAATCAAGCCGCCTCCAATTTCAGAACCTGTGCATGGAAGGCATAAGTACAGCATATCAATCATTTGGACGCATTTTTAGAGCCTAGTTACCATATAAATTCTAGTGTTGTATATTAAATTATTACATTATTGATAATATAGATTATTATTACATTATGCTCCACTTATTTTTATACAGCAGGAGATAAATAAGATATGTAGCCATTCATCAATAATTTTACTTAACTTTAGGTCGCCTTCACTCAGTACATGTAGGTCAATCAATGAAAATAAACGCTGATAAACGTTAAGATAGTTATTTATATTTTACTCATGGCTGCTATAAAGGTAAGTCTAAAGGTGTTATACATTTATTATATGCATAAGCCGGTAATGTAGCATCAAAAGCCTGAAGTGAAAATCTCACCCATAATGACGTAATCTGTGCCGATATTCATAGTGATTCCACATTCATCGTTGCTTGTTTTAATCCATCTATAGCTCTTAAAAGTGAAGATTCCCTAAAATGTAGAGTACATGTGTTTTTTACCGGCATTGTACATGTTGATCAAACTAACGTATTCAATTATCATGATTCAGTTTAGCGATAAGTATTGGTCAAGTTGTATAATTTCCTCACCTTATACGGGAAAAATATTTGGACACGATAATACATGTCTTGTCCAGATGGCAGCTCAATATCTGCTGTTACTTTAAGCACTGAAACACAATAAATGTGAATATAAGAGATAAAACACACAAACAAACAAACAAACAAATAAACAAACAAACAAACAAACAAGCAAACAAACAAACAAACACAAAAAAACCAGACAAACAGACAAACAAAACAATTGCAAACAAAACTAAACAAAAAGTCAGATAGTACATCGAATTCTGAGGATTTCTTCAATTTGATTGTACGTCTATGCTGTGTAGTTGTCTAGTATATTAAACGTTTATAAGAGTAATTTGTATCTCTATGTTTTGTTGTTTAGTCTGTAGCGCCATTCAGCTTATTGCACTGTATTTCTACTTTCATCATCTATATTCCTCTCACAATAATACATTAAAAAAACATAACCTTATTTTAATATTTCGACAGTGCTTGAAAAATGAAATGAGGGACTTACAAAATTCAGACGAGCAGGCGTCTTGTTTTAATGTTTTAGAAATACATCCACAATTACCACCTTCAACAATGTTATACATTGAATGTATCTATCCGGGTAAATAAACTTACCAAACTCAGAAGAACAGGCGTGTTGTTTTAATGTCTTCTCAACACATCCACAATCGCTGCCATCAACAACAGCTGAGTACAGGGACAAACCCAAGATGGCCGCCAAGAACATGGAGTAGTTTCCAATCATTGTGTTGCGGTATTTTCTATGAAGAGTGTGTTGAACACAATAACAGCACATAATTATTGATCGTACATTATAATTATATCGGATGACATTATATCTTTTATGCATTTTATCACTTGCCATAAAAATTATTTTACAAAAAATACTCACTTAAAATTAATTAATCAGTTCAGCTCAATGACTAATGTGTTAAAATGTTATCATCTGTAACTCTTATTATATATATATAATAACATTATGGTAACTAGAACTATCCAATTTACATTTTATCCTCTGCAGTTATAATTTAGTATAATAATATCATACACGCAGGCCTGACTTGATTTATTGTCAATATTATCACTCCACCGTCGTACAGAGAATATGTGACAAATTTACTCAGCATTTTACACCCTATATATACCTGATCAACCAGCCGCCATAACATAATGATCTATATATTATTGAAAGGAAATTCTGAACAATGATAACCATTGCTGAAGGTTATTCATTTTAACCTTGTAATCACAAAAACAACTGTTGTCGGTTAGAAAAGAAAGGTGAAGTGGTATTCGATGACACGAGGAATAATTCTTCAATAGTTTATCTCCACCTATATTTTGGACGTTTTTATTACCAATTTGGCGTATTATTATGCGTAGCAGTATCCTTTTCACTAGTTTTGTGAATGTAATTACGACGCAAAGCGCCATTCAATAATTCCACGCGTCCTGGGAATTGCTCATGGATGGCTATTAAATGTACAAATAATAAATCTTAATAGCATGTTAATATAGACAAACAAATGGACAGATGCTTTATTGACATTGAAAGAAACATTACTGATTAATTTGCCCATTGTCAATATGCATCAGAAATAACATACAAGAGTTTAATTTAATGAATCAGTAATACAAATATGCATAAGGTATAATTATAATTTTAGTTTTGCAAAATTTAAAACTATACATAATCATTAAAATCAAAATAAACGTGTGCGTTGTTCCCCTTGAATACAATTAATATATGCAACACAAAACCAACTAATAATATGTGATTAAATATGTTAAATACCATAATGAAAATATACATAAACACCCATAAAAACCTACTTTGTATGCTAATGATCATTAATTTTATTATTAAAACGAATCTTTCTTCTCTTCTAATATATAAGAATTTTTCAGAGCTTTAAAGATTGATGTATGTTCAATGGGTGAGCCTTTTTAAATGTAGATCAAAACAGAACCAAACAGTAAGTATTTCGATGCGAGTCAACACAGTAATAAAAGGAATCTATTAAATAGGTTATATTTGGGATTTATCTAACAGAATATGATAAGTATAATATTCTGTAATGATATTAACTTAGTGACACAGAAATATAAGATGATTTAAGAAGCGTAATAATACAATTTACATAAAATGACCTTGGGCGTGGGCTCCTAAGACTGAATCTTTATTTTGTATAATTCTGCACAAACCAAGTGCTCAGAAAAACATGCATGTGCATGTATATTACTTTAATTACACTCTTCAGAATTTCCATTCTTTAGAATTTTACGTTCTTCTTACATTCATCAAATAGGCAGCTCTTTATAAAGACCTATCATTGAAAAAGTGAAAAACAAGGCTACAATTCTATTTCAGACGGGGCTGTTTACTTGCCGCTTTCCCGGAAGACATGAGATATTCGCCCAATGTTGTTTTAAGGTTGGGCCAGCCTCTGCCACACTGGCCCAACCTTAAAACAACACGTCTCGTGTTTGTGGTGTTATATCTAAATACGACGTGATATGATTCCCCTACACCCTCCTCCCCCTCCCCCCAACACACACACAGAAAACCAGACGCATTCAATCCATGTTGATTCAATAGTGGGAGAGCGTCGCAGATGATGGGCCAAAACTAAACCAAGATATTAAACACAATATTTCGTGATGAATTATAACGTACTAAAATTAGGAGGAGTTACTTTGATAATTTCAAGGTGAAAGTACTAAGTTTTAACAATGGTTTAGGTTTAGGTTCAGTTTTATTTCAGCAATAGGCCCAGCGGCCTGTGAGCATACAATACAATACAAATACAATAATATGCCATGGCGTGTAAAGATAATATAAGTGATACAAAAATAACATAATTATGATCACTCCAGTTTGTACAAACCTTTATACACATATGTGGCCAAGTTACGGATAGTTTTTCTGTTTTCACTCGTAAGGAGTTGTGTTAATTTAAACATTGAAGGGTTAACAAAATAATAAGATTTTATATAGCGGCGGCGAAGTTCAACAAGATTATCTTTTTTATAGATTAAAACGAAATTATATTCATCTTCCAGTTCCTGACAGTGTTGACATAACCTTTTATTTCGCGGCTGTCCTAACCATCGACCACTTACAATTGCAAGCCTGTGATTTCGGGCGAAAAATTTACACATTGAATATAGTCCAGGCTGTTAGGGGTTTCTCTGTGCACTTTTGGAAGAAATTACCATTTTTTGCCCAGATAATCAGTAACATGTACTCCTTCGACCCTGATATAGCGCAGTCAATTCAGACACGGTTACCACCTAATTAACATGTAATTAGTATCTATAATTAGCAAAATCTGGACACAAATTCAGAGAAAATAATATCTCAAGAATCGGTGGGTCGATTTTAATGATTTCAAGTTCTGTTATCTGTTTGATGAATAATTGACACAACAAAAATATTTTTGAGATCATTCATTGTCAATGTCACGTGATATGTCGAGGTTAAAGTCAAAATCGTGGAGAATTTGACAGTTTTGGACACTAAATAGCGCATTTAAAATGTTTCAAATTAATCAAAATTATTTTATATATCATGTAAAATAAAACCATCATTTATGACCTTTCATTTGAGGGTTTAATGGAGCATTTATCTAATAACCGGCGTCGTAATTGTTTGGACAAGTGGTCCAACCATAAGTTGTCTATTTCGCACATGTCTCGTAAAGGGATCAACGTTATGATTTTATTTATTATCTTTCAATAGAGTGCTATGCACTATTATATATCGCATAAAGGTCAAGGTCTATCAATAACTTCAAGGTCAAAGTCAAGGTAATATTCAAAATATATTTGGAGCCTGGTGGTTTTCTTTTGTGATGGGCGTCTCAATTTGACATATTTAATGCCAATTTTAATTATATGATAGGGTTTATTTCAACGTGAAAGTAGTTTTTTATCTAAGTAATACAAAATAGATTCGATACTTAAAGGGCATTCATGAATGGCAAAATAGCCGACGTGGTGAACTTCGATGATGCGGAATATTGTTCGGTTATTCAAGCAAGTAACTATATCCTACTCGGACCTTTAACGTTTGTCAATAGTGTGCATATTAATTTTATACACTACTGAAGAGCAAATATAACAGCTAGGTCCCCACTACAGGTTCCGGGAAACAGCACTAAAACTGGAAATCTACTCAAATTTGTGCAGCGTTTAAATTGAATCTTTGTGTTTCATTCTTGATAATTGTCATTATGCTCAGCGATTCTCAGTTCATAATATTGATTTCTAATCCAGACCTGCAAGGACAGTTATTATTGTTTTAAATCTCAAAATTGCACTAATAATAACTGATCTACAGGAGCAAAGTAAGCTTGAAGGATAACTATGTACTAAGCAGCCTGGATGAAGAAAGTGTCCTTGTTGTGCATACTGACATTGCAAGGTGGGGAAAAAGGGTCTGCATTGCTGTGAAAAAACGTATTCAAACATTTAACATGTTAAAGCGCTCTGGTGTGAATCCAACAAACCATCCAGAGAAACTACACAGCCAACATACTCGTTGACATATTCAATAGCTTCCACCTCTCCTCCCCAAGGAATGAGTTATAGCTGATATTAAAGATGTACATTGCATTTCAGTTTCATGAAAGCACTGCCGATAAACTTTTCAAGTATGAAAATACATACAAACCTTTCCAAGACTGACATGAGATGAACAGAAATCCACCTTGGTTGCCAGTTTGGATGATGTTGCATGTGATCATCTCAAGACATTTCTCAACGAGTCGATGCTATGTTTATTTATTCGGCTGCAATGGTTAACGCAACACCAACTTGCAATACATACATGTATATACATGTAATTTTGACAAATATGTATCAATTACTGTAATTCTCCTTATGTTGAGCGAGATGGTGTTGTTAGAGATATTGAGTGAAGTGCCAAGGCCACAACACTTTCTAACCAAGTATGGGTGTGCGGACCAAGCTAACACCCATAAAAAAGACAATATTCATAGAAACTAGGATAAATTTCAGTATCAGAGTATTCAGAGTAATTAAACCATCTTTTTTTTTTAAAGCTTCCCTAGCTCTAATCATTATTTGCAGAAACGTATTATCTCTATTTATAAAAAATAAACAGTGGTCAACTCTGACAAGATGCATGTAACGCTTGGAGTGGACACGACTTTCCGCTACATTGCATTATACAGTTACATGACATATGTCAGGATATATCCATACATCAGATGGGATATAACAACACATCTTTCATGGCAGGATTGGTAAAATGTCAGCATAGTAGAAATGGTCAGCTCATTTCACCCCCACCACCTCCCTCTACAGTCCCGTATGTAGCGTTTGGCTCAGTGTCCATTGATGACACCAAAATCATTTGTTGTGTCTCTTTATTAAAAACCGTGTCATCATTCAAGAATGCAAAACAATCTTATCCGGAGCACATCGCCGTGTGCATCACTCATAGAACAAGAAAACTACCCAGAAGGCTACTTATGAATGTGCTCGGTCCTTGGTCCAATCCATCTCGTATGGATGTATAGAAAGTGAATCAGGCAGGCTGAACACCTATCCTCAAGCAGTCCAGGGTGTGTGGCCGTAGTGTGATAGTGATATTTAGTTTGTGTAACCTTAACACTGGCATGACAAATACTATAAACCTTTCTCCATTCACCAGTGGAAATTCTCTCTTGCTGACCTGACATCTCTATGGTTCGTTTTACATGTTGTGGATCCCAGAGATTTAAATCTCGATAGGCTTATGTGAGAGGAGCTCTCACACTTAATCAAAGTGAGACTGACAAATCAAAACCTACGAATTTAAATTCAGTTTTGACTTGTTCAGGCCAGTGTTGTTTGAGGTGTGTGTTCCAATTATTAAGGTGGCTTATTTTGCACTTCCCTCTACGAGTATATGGATGCATGCTATGGACGTTCTGTTACCCCGCCACCCTCGCCAAGACAAAGCAAAAAACGTCGAAGTCAGATGTTCCAGCAGGTTAATTCTTTCTAAGAAAGGTTTTATGCATCACTGATTGTGTTTGACAAATGATAGGTTCAAAATAATTATGTGATATTTTGCGATGGACGTAAGCCCTACAGGTATCGAATATATCGATTGCTTAGACTAAATTTTACTTTTACATTGACACTGACCCAGTCATGTAATTAAATTTGTCCGATTCATTATTTCCGTGCGTCAGAAGGGAGCACGACGAAACGGAAATCATCTGGTCTCAAATCTATTCCTAATTTCACTTTAATTGTGACCTTTAAGTTTGCTTAATCTTGACCTTTATGTTATATGAAATAGTGCATAAGATGTGGAACATCATTAAAAATGTTTTAAAAGCAACTAAATGAAATAGACTTGTATTATTCCTCAGATGACGATCCATACATGAGGCATCTGTGGTATAGCCAACCCATGAGTAGATCACTTGTCTAGACCATAATAATCCCGGTTTTGGAGATACAGATTACATTATGCCACCAAATTACAGCTGTTAGATTGGTGTATCACGTTTTTTAATGTGAAATAATTATATGTACTTTGAAACATTTATTATTAGCTTTTTTGTTCCTAATGTTTAAACTTTGCTCACATCTGACCTTGACTTAGCCGTATCACGTGACCTTGATCACTGATCATCTCAGGAATATTTTATCGTGTAGGATATACGTTAAGGAAATAACACAACTCAAGATACTTATTAGATGTTAATTAGGTGTTAATCGTGTCAGAAATGACTGCGCTATATCAGGATCGAAAGAGTACATGTTACTGATCATCTGAGAAAAAAATGGTAATTTCTTCCAAAAGTGCACACACTCGCTCTATTTCGACCCTAACAGCCTGGACTAATATCTATATTTAGGAATGGTAACAACATCAAAATATAAACTATAAGAAAACCTCACTTTCACGTGTCTATACAATTCCATATCTGAACCAGTCTCCATATCTCCAAACCAGCCTTGCATAAACTAATCATGTAACCGCTGTTTAAAAGTATTTTTAAAAAACGGTGAGTATTTCCTACGCCTTGTGCCATCCATACGTCTGCAAATCCCAGTTTAAACAGTAAATTACGTGTAAGACTAGCCCAGTTGATTATGTTTTCATCTTCATTTAAACGAGTACTTAATTTAAATGAGTACAATGATTTTTTGTTCAATAATGGTATGAATTCATTTCAGTGATCTCCGTTGATCTCGTCACTATAATATAAATATTTAAAAAGCTAAAAGTCTTTGAGAGTAATAATTCGGGACGGGGAGGGGTATTTTCAAGGGTAATAATAAGGGGTATTTGTGTGTAATGATCAGGGGGTTTTCTAACTAATGCTTAGGGGTATGAGGTGGTTCCCCTTTATATTTAGGATATGGTTCAACTTGTCTCCTCTGCTGTGTAAATATCCTAACAATTGAATTTGAAAGGAAAGCATAAATTTATTCTTATTTGCAATATGCTGCGTCTCCAATGCTTGATTTAGCCCTGTTAGTTCTAACACAGAACGAATACGTGAACACTAGATTGTGAATCGAGTGTCATCTAGTTCTAGTATCATATTGTGCGCATTCTGGCAGGTTGGTTCTGTGCTAGGTCCTGAATTCTACACCAATATGTTCAGCTTTAATATGTTGCAAGATTATCAGTTTAAATCGTGCTGTGTCACCACATATTGCAGTAGTGAGTGTTCCCTTTCTAACACCCACTACTAAATTAATTAATCACATACTGATTTACGTTTCTAGATCTTTTGTTAAATATGAATACTTTTGTTTTACGAATGTTGACTATAATATGCCATAGAGACGCACGATTGCTCTTTCTACGGATTTTTCATGTTTTTAAATTCTATTCTGCAGATTTTTTGCAAAATATTTGTTTAGATTTTCGTAAACTACACTTTTCTCTTCCGTGACGTCCAGATCGGTTGCTATTACGCCTGTAAAGTCCTCGTCTAATCACACATTATGCCGTGAGATGCAGGTTGCGCCTAATCTGAAGCATTACGTGCCCGGTCAGATATTTATTTACCTTGGTGTTTTAAATATACTTAAGCCTAGGCGTGGAATTCGTATAAATGACCTGACGTGGCCATAGTTAAAAGCGCCTTTTAAATATTTAAAGATGAAAAACTTTGTAAAATTATAAAAAAAAATGTAAACTATAAATGTTTTTTTTTACAATTTATCATTGAGCCGTTTCCCGGGTCTATTTAGTAAGGATAATGTACAATCTTGTATTTACTAATACTCATTGCTAATAATTACATAAGTAAAAATTAGAAGACATTTTTTTAATATATTAATTGAATTTTTGCGTGTGAGCGATTGATTATTGTCGCGAATTCTGATTTTGATTTTTTCTGATTTTGCTCACTTGAAAAAAACTTGTACTGATTTTTTTCTGTTCATTGAGCAACACTGGAAAAGCATGCGTATACAGGGTAGTTAATTGCTGTTCTTGATCAAATCATGTAGATATATCCTGTATAAATTCTGCAAATAATTTGGGACTGAGCATACCACCTTGCAAGACTGCAAATTTGTTTTTTTTTTAATTTCACTGATGCACGAGTCCCATCTTACACAGAACTCAGATCTAGAGAACAATCTCTTTATTACATTTTAAAAATTGCCGTCTATTCCTCTGTTCAGTAATTTATAGTAAAGTGCTGATATCTCAATGTGGTCAAATGCTTTGTAAAATCAACAAAACACTAGGGTTTTGAAAGGCGCCTTTGTGTATCTATAACGGCACACAGTAAATTATATGTTATCGCTTGTCCAGAAGCTATTTATGAATAAAGCTCGAGAAGGATCATAATCATTTCGTACATCATTTTTAACCCTTTTTGTATTAACCATGTGAACCATAGGTTTCGTGATTTCAAATTTAAAATCATCATAAATGCCTTACTTAGCTATTTCTGCATCATTCGAATACCTATGTCATAGGTCTACCGCTATTAGAAATTGAGTTGCCATTGTTACTCTGAGGACTATCAGACCCGACGATAACGGAGCTGTGCGAAATGCCACGAAGTTTTCAGCATTTAATTACATAACGAAACCCAATTCTCTGGCCGTCGGGGCATGCCTTGGGGTAAAACCCCTAGACATGCCCAGAATCTCTTATCGGGCAAGCGAAGGAAAACGCTCTCAATTACCCACCATGCCCTATCACCCCCACCCTAACACCATCATCTATACATCAGTCATCACATCAATTGGCTACGACGTTTTTTCATCGTTTTACAATGTAACTTAAATGACCATTTAATGTGACCACTGTGCCGAAAAGTGGCGTAATGCAATAATTTACAACTACTACTATTGAGAATATTTCAGTTTTTTCGGTGCCTACAGTTACTGTCCTGTAGACTTCGGCCACACTATGATCAGTTTTTTTTTTGTGAACAGGATGAATAATTCCAGTGGCCTATCTTGATGGGTATTCTCCATTGGCAATAATAGTAACAGCTCATTACAATCATTTTTGTAAAATCCCACAGGGATATCATCTACACTCCAGTGGCCCATCTTGATGGGTATTCTCCATTGGCAATAATAGTGCTGGTAACAGTTCATTACAACATTTTTTGTAAAATTCCGCAGGGATACCATCTACACCGGCCGCTTTTTGCAATTTAAGTTTTTAATAGCGTTTTTAAATTTTATATAGTTATGGGGCGGTTGACATCCATTTGATACATTGCTTTTCATTTGTGACCACCAAATGTTATTTAAAAAGTCCGAATATCATTTCATACCTGTGTGACGTTATTAACAATATTATGGTCAAATTGAACTACTACAACCCAGTATGTGGTAGACCTAATAACAGTATTTTTTACCATGTGATGGAATTACTAAGCCTAGAAAATGACAAAAGTAGTACTGATGGCAAAGATGCCGTCTTGTATTCAGTGGTATTTGTTAAATACGATTTGTTTACAACATATCTGTAATTAGCCTACAGAGAGCAGGGACAGTGTAAAATTAGCCATATGTACAATGTACAATGCCTCTGCGAGCGCAGAGAACAGCGTCATAGTGTGAAATTAGGCGCGTGTACAAAGTCTGTGTGAGCGCTGCGAGCAGCGGCAGAGTGAAATAAAAGCTACTTGTAATTTGTGTATATAATCTGCCTATATATCAGACACTAGCAGATTAAGGGTAAACGCAACGTATGCTCTTACGACAATAAACAATAGACAATAATTAATTCATGGTATCTAATATTGAACATGTAGAAATTATGCCAGGTGAGCTTAATGGCATTATTATACATAGTCCGGGGGTATTAGTCTAAAACTCATAGATACCTTGAACAAACCCAACAAACACAAAACATTTGCATAACATTTATACAATTTTTGACCAACGTCGAAGACGTTTAACGACGTTGTAGAAATGTTTTACAAATATTTTGGGAAATAATTCGTAACAAGCTGAAAATGTAAGCATATGTTGTTGAGACAACATAGAATAACATATCAACAATCCTCTAACATTGTAATTATAGACATGAATTGATTGATTTCTATACAATAGGGCCTACTGATATATGTGTAAAAGTTGTTCAATTCCAACATGTTCGAAATATTAGTTAGTTTATAAAATGTGGCAGCCGATGGACGAATCGTATTTTCTCTTTTTTTTATTTTCTTCATTTTTTTTTAATTTGAGAAATTCATAACAAAAATAAACTTGTCTCCCAGCTCACTCTCACACCAGGTACACTTTATTACTTCTCTGGGCACACCGCTATGATACCCCGTTTCGACTGGTAAAGCCTATGTATTACAAACCTGTATTGCTTCAATTGTTCAATAAATGTTTTAAACTAGCTGGCAGTTTTATTTTGTTTATGCAACGGAATCTCGCAAGTAATCGTCTGTTATTGTAATGTTGTCAAATAGTTTTCGATTTTGAGGTTTGACTTACACATTATATTGTTTAAACATTTCCTATTCTGTTTGCTGCCCATGTTTGTCTAAACTGATCGAGTAATCTTTATTTGATTTGTTCGTTAAATCATTTCTTACTACAAGCATTGATTCGACTTTCCCATATACCAGGGAAACCACAATCTGCCAGAATCTTTTTAAGACAATTGAGCCAAGGCAAATGCCAAGAGCGACCTTTGGATCCTTCCTTCCACCCACGTGAACAAATCAACCAATCCCAACCCGTCATTTCTATTTTATTTGCATTGTTATAAACTAAACAAAACAAACGTAGGTAAGAACTGCAGCACGAAAATAAATATATGACAATAAATGGCGGCATCAAATATTTATTAACACAATTAATTCTCTAAATGCATAATCTTACTTTCGAAATAATTTATTTAATCTATGCATGCGCATGTGCGAACAATAATTTGAAAGAAAACATACAATGGAAGTAGGTATTATACAATTTAGCGTATTTTACAAGTATATCGGCCAATGTATGGCATTCTACCCCTTATTTTAAATAACACCTGCATGACGGCGGTGATTAGCTGATCTTGTCATGTGACTTGCTGAGCTTTTCATTCATTGGTTGTAGGTAGAATGCTATAATTGTAACATACTTGATCAGGCGAGTATTTTATAAACATATGGAGTATTTTATAGGGATGTACAATATTTTGTAGGCATATTGAGTTTTTTATAGGCATATGGAGCATTTCATAGGCACATGGAGTATTTTATAGACATATGGAGTATTTTTCAGACGTATCTTCGTTACCACGCTGCTGAATCCTAATCATGATTGAATCTGAAACAAAAAATGCGTAAGAGTAAGTGAAAAAATCAGAGTAAGTGAAATCGAACCATCACTTCTGAAACGGGAGCTATTGAAAATATTATTTAGATGAAATGAAATGAAATACATTGGAAATACTCTCCGTTTTTTTCTCCTATGCGTTGATTTACTGATGATACATCGCGTAAATATTATAATAAAAAGTAAACAATAAATATGAATTCAATTTTTTTTTAAATGTCTCTATAGTTCACCTGATAGAGGGTGATGGTGACCTACACTCTTCTACAATATCCCTTCCTGTAAACACCCAGCAGTTCATCAAACTCCTCGTCGGTGTGTGAATCAAATTCCTTGTTATAATTACAAGAGTCCATTTCAATCAAGCCGCCCCCAGTTTCAGAACCTGTGCATGGAAGGCATAAGTACATCATATTTATCACTTGGTCGTATTTTTAGAACCACGTTACCATATAAATTATGGTGTCATATTCTTAATTATTAAATTACTAATAATATACATTATTATACATATGGAAAAATATTTAATGGGCTATCAAAAGAATGAAATGTCATCAAAAATCTCACCCATAATGACGTAATCTGTGCCGATATTCATAGTGATTCCACATTCATCATTGCTTGTTTTAATCCATCTATAGCTCTTAAAAGTGAAGATTCCCTAAAATGTAGAATGCATGTTCCATTTAACCGTGTATTGCATTAACAGAATTCAGCTTAGCGATAATTTTCCCATATATAATTATAGGTTAATTTGTAGAATTTTCTCACCTTATATGGGAAAAATATTTGGACACGATAATACATGTCTTGTCCAGATGGCAGCTCAATATCTGCTGTTACTTTGAGAACTGAAACACAATATGTGGGAATATAAGATATAAAACAAACAGACAAACAAACAGAAAAACAAATAAACAAAAAAAAACAAAAAACAATCAAACAAACAAACAAAAAACAAACAAACAAACAAACAAATAAACAAACAAACAAAACAAAAGAAAACAAAAGGAAATACACAGAAGGAATTCTGAAGATTTCTTCTATTGGATTGTACGTCTATGCTAGGTACATTTCGCTGTCTAATAATATTACACGTTTATAAGAGTAATATTTACATTCCTCCCTCAATAATATAATAAAAAACATATTTTTATTTTAATATTTCGACAGAGATTTAAAAATTAAATAAGGGACTTAACAAATTGAGACGAGCAGACGTGTGATCTGCATTCTAAAATATAAATATAGATCTATCTGGGTAAATAAACTTACCAAACTCAGAAGAGCAAGCGTGTTGTTTTAATGACTTCTCAACACATCCACAATCGCTGCCTTCAACAACAGCTGAGTACAGGGACAAACCCAAGATGGCCGCCAAGAACAGGGAGTAGTGACCAGTCATTGTGATATGGTATTTTCTAAAGAGAATGATGAACATTATAATATCACATATTGATCATACATTAGAATAAAATCGGATATCAGTATTATTAATTATACACTTCTCATGAAGTTTATTATTGATTATTGTAAGTGTGGTTGTAGAATCCTGTATGTACATCCACGGACTCATAAGACATTATCAATGGAAACTAGAGAATGTCAAATATATATGTTAAACGTATCTATAATAGGAATGTGCACGCTGCGACACAAGAGATGACCAGCGCACACCTAACAGTTCATAAACCACTAATACATTATCACTGTCTTAACATGAATGTATATATCGCATAAACGCGACAACTTATTATCACTATTATTATCCTCATTAAAAGGACATGAGCAGTATGAACATTGGATACGCGTAGCGACCAATATACACACTCACATAACTACCTATATGATACATTATCACTGGCTCAACATGAATGTATATATATCGCATAAATGCGACAACTTATTATTACTATTATTATTATCCTTATTAAAAGGACATGTGCAGTATGTACATTGGACACGCGTAGCGGCCAATATACACACTCACATAACTACCTATATGATACATTATCACTGGCTCAACATGAATGTACATATATCGCATAAACGCGACAACTTATTATTACTATTTATTATCCTTTATTAAAAGGATACGTACAGTATGTACATCGGATACGCATGGCGACCAATATACGTAATTACATATATGATACATTATCACTGGCTTAACATGAATGTGTGGACTGCCGTAAACTAGGCAGAATGTAATGTATGACGTACGTACTGAATCCGCTGCACGCAATCTGTACGCACACGTCCACAAGCAGGGTTCGCACAATTGCGATAGTTATTATTTTTACTATTATTATTCTGTCATTATTAAACCGCCGCTTGAGGTTAAAGAACCTACGGCCGGATGACAGATTATTTACTATGCCGTGTGATCGTCTAATGAACAAACCTGTAATCTACAGAGATTGCTCCGATCACACCAGAAGTCTAATAACAAACCTTGACGCTAATTGAACCGCAGGCCAATCAGCAAATATCAATAAAGATTAACGTAAGGCAAGTTTACATTAAACGAGCATCGCAAAACTCTAAGTAAGCATTGTTGTTTGGCCGCTGCCATCTGGCGATGACTGAGTGTTGTCACACCTGCCCAAACAACCAGGCGCGCCTCGCCTACTGTTTGTTCAATGCGGCCTAGCAAGGGCCTTCAATGTCCATGACACCTGTTTACCAGCCCTACTAGGCGGCGGGCCCTGGGTTCGACCCCAGCCCCCGCCCCCGACCAGGGACCTCACTAATTGGCATTATTGTATGTATGCAAATTATGTTTTGAGATTGGCAATAAAAAGAGGTTGGGTAGGAGACAGCGACAGTGTTGGCACGGCGGACACGGATGGTTGGCTAACGATGACGGTTCATGATGGTGGTTTCAAACACACTGCTCAGAAAGCAGAGCACATCTCAAAAGGGTCAGTCCTAGCCCTTACTCTGGTGGCTGGTCGCCTCTGCCCTGGTTCCTTGTCTCCTGGACTTCTTGCCAATGCTTGTACAATCACCTACCTCACCAGGTGAAAAGAGAGAGGCACTATAAGGTTTATACCAGAACTAGTGCATAGTCTCGCGTCAGCCCTCGCGCTGCGCGCTCCTCTAAGACAGCGACAGACAGTTTAGCACGAGACCAAGACGAGACGAAGACGTGAACCGTGCTGTCACCTACCCAGAGATATTATATTTAACAGTTTGTTGGAATTGATCATTTCCTGCTGATATTGCGATATCAGGAACTCGGACGCTGACAACCGAACAAGTGTCAGGTGCGTTGCTACGATTGGTCAACCCTGAGCACCGATCTCACAGTGGTTCCCATTTCAACTATGCTACTTTTAATCACTTTTCATAAGAATTATTTTTAAATAAAAACATGCTCACATAATTAACAACAGGTTGCTCAATGTACGACTAATGTGTTAAAAGCTTATCAAATTCAACTGGTATTAATATGGTGGTAGCTAAAACTACTTAATTTCACCATTTCCAGTTAGTTTACTTTAAGATAGTATAATAATATCTTACACGCAGTCCTGAGTTGATTTGTAGTCAGTATCTTCACTCCACCCATGTACAGAGAATATGTGACAAATTTACTCAGCATTTTACACTCTATATATACCTGACAAACCAGCCTCAATAACATAATTATATATATATATATTAATGAAAGGGAAATCTGATCAATGATAACCATTGCTGAAGGTTATTCATTTTAACCTTGGAATCACAAAAACAACTCTTGTAAGTTATTAAGGATATCTGAAGTGTCATCTGACAAAACGAGGAATTGCTCTTCAATAGTTTATCACAATATAGTTGTGTCTCGCTACCGCGACCCACAACTTCAAGTTGGTGCAAATTACTCCTATATGTGTAATTTGAAACCAAACATTTTGAATTCCTGCTGATTGCAAATAAATTGATATTTTACAAATATATTTGTGCTCAGAGCTTAAAGGGTTATTATACGTAGCCGTATCCTTTTGACTAGTGGTGTGAGTGCAATTACGACGCAACACACGATTAAATAATTCCACATACCCTAGGAATTTATCATGGCTAGCTAATAACTCTACAATAATAAATCCTAATAACATATTAATATTATATAGACAACAAACAGACATTGGAATTAAAAAACACGATTATTTGCTCATGGTCAATGTGCATCAGGTATAATATACAAGATTTTATTTTTCTAAATTAAAAATAAAATATACACAATTAATAAAGGTAAAATAAACGTATGTATTATTCCAGTTGAATATAAAAGACAACTAATGATATCTGATGTTAAAATTAATAGCATAGTGAAAAATGCATAACCCATAAAAACCTACTTTGAAGGCTAATGATCATTTTTTAATGAATCAAATCCAACTCAAGGTAAAGGGATTAGTGTTAACTCTGAAAATATTGATGAAATGGGAGCAATAATTCTAAACAGCAAATATGTATGCATGTTCCATGGGTGAATCCCTCAATATTTAAAAATGTATATAAAACATTATCAAACAACCAGTGTTTCTTTGCAAAATAACCATATTACTTCAGCAGTAATAACAAAAATGTATTCAATTTCAGGATTCCTCTTACACATGTTAAATAATTATATATAAAGAATGTCGTGTTTTTTGCTTACGCACTGTGCTGAAAAATATAATACGTTGAATGTTTGTAAATAATATTGCAATGAGATTAATGACAAAGAAATATAAGATGATTAATTTTATGAAACGTAATAATGCAATTTCTACAGGATACCCTTGGGCCTGGGCTCGTTCATCTCAATCTTCCATGTGTATGCACACATCGATTGCCCAAACGACGTAGGCCTACATGTACATTCCTTCGTCTATTATGGTGCTGTGATTTTTTCAATGATTTATAAATAAATTTATTAATTGATTTTCACGTTTTAGAATTATTTGATCATCTTACATTCATTAGATAAGCTGCTCTTTATCAAGACTATCCTTGAAAATGTTGAAACCAGGGCTACAATTCTATTTCGGGCAGGGTTGTTTACTTGCCTTTACATGCAGATACGACAACCAAAACGTATTTAATCAATGTTGCTGCAATGGTGGGGCAAAGTTGTAGAAGAAGGGTCAACATTAAGCCAACATAAAGACAATGTATCGTGATCCATAAGATACCAGATGGTGAATTATAACGTAATAAAATAAGGAGGAGTTGTTTTGATAATTTCAAGGTGAAAACGAAGGGCTAAGTTTTACCAATGCGTACGATGATTTCATTTGTATTCAATTATAGTGTGAATTCATCCAGTGATCTGCGTTGATCTCGTCAATATTATAGAGATATTAACAAAGCTCGTTCGTCAGCTATATAAAGGACGTAAAATCGTGGATAGATTCATCACACATGCTCTGTACATTCGTGGAGTGAAGACACTGACAATAAATCAACTCAGAAAACGTAAGTTTTACCTTAAATAACGGAGTATTTAAATTGTAATTCTTAGAAAAGGCGACAATCCGTAATAAAGTGCGTTTCAACGGACTAGTAAGTAATCCGTTATAACGCATTAATTGTTAGTTATAACGAGTTTAGGGTAAGGTATAACGGTTATATTTTGTAACGGATTAATTTTATCTTATAACGGATCTAAAGTCCTCTATAGAACATATATCTAGGCTCTTATAACGAATCACAATATATTTGCACCACGTCCTAAATACACGTATAGGCTACTGAGATAACCGACAGTAACTAATACAATGGAAACCTATTAGTTTTAGCGTAAGATGGTCTCTTAGAGGAAGGACTGTCAGCGAAATATTATAAAATAAAATTATTTTCATAATTATTTAGTGCTCAACTGCTGAGTCATTTACATTTAGTCATTTGCGATTGAAAAAACAGACAAACAGCTGTTTTGATCAGTTTATATAGTGCTTTTCCATTGTAAGATTAGTATATTATTATGCAAGAAAAATATATATTAAAATTTCATGTTCATAATTTCTTTTCATAGAAAAAATACAATGGCTGGATACTACTCCCTGTTCTTGGCGGCCATCTTGGGTTTGTTCATGTACTCAGCTGTTGTTGAAGGTAGTGATTGTGGATGTGTTGAGAAGACATTAAAACAACACGCTTGCTCGTCTGAGTTTGGTGGGTTAATGCAATGTATACTATTTTTTTAGAATGCAGATTACATAGAATTACATCTGTTGTAGCTCAACACAGAAACCGTTCAAAGTCTAAATATAATTTTCATCACATTTAAAGTGTCCAAGCTATGTATCAATAGATAAGTGTTTTTGGCTGTTCATTTTTTTCTTTTGTTAGGGCCTAAATCATTTATTTGCACATATTGTGTTTCAGTTCTTAAAGTAACAGCAGACATTGAACTGCCATCTGGACAAGACATGTATTATCGTGTCCAAATTCGTTTTCCATATAAGGTGAGATAACTAAACATTTGACACAATGCCCTGATTATAGAGTACGTAGATAACTGATATAAAAAGTTGCATGAATAATCTGTCACAAAGAATGCTTCTTTATATTATATTATATTATATTATAAATTATGTAATAAAATATATCTTGGCGTTCCATAGTTCACACGCAATATGCTACTTTCTTATTATAGGGCATCTTCAGTATGAAGAGCTATAGATGGATTAAAACAAGCAATGATGAATGTGGAATCACTATGAAGATCGGCACAGATTACGTCATTATGGGTGAGATGCTACGTTGTTTTAAAATTATTTAACTTTATAAAAATCTATTTTCATTTTCAACCATTGTGTTTTCAACGCATATTTTAAAAAGTGTAAATATTCATTTTCCTAAAGAGCAAGTAACTACAATTAATAAGAGCTACAATTACAAGTGGGTGGAAATGACACATATTTGTGTAATTAGAGACCAAAAATTTGCAAATGTTGATGTTTAAATACCCATTTCATTCTCAACAACAGTGATTTAACCTGCTATAAAAGCGGTTTAAACTGTAGGTTTATCCACCTTTGTTTTATTGTTGGATCGCGGTCTGAAACACATTTAAGGGACTTGTCAAGTTTAAATAAATCCCCAAATCCGAGAAAAACTCGGATTGGTCAGACTCCACACACCCATCCCCCCCCCCCCCCTATCCATTTTTTTTAACATTTGGAAACATGAAAACAACACACAAAAAAACACAAAATTTCCAAAAAAATAAAGATCCGAATTAGGGCTTGACTCACCCACCCACTTCCGAGTTTTTCTCGGATTATTGGATTTTTTGAACTTGACAAAACCCCTTAGCTTATATTGACAGTTTTGTCAACTGAGAGATTAAATCAGCTGAATACATAACTGGACCATGTACCTAACATAGTTTTATATCTGTGAACAATTTCACTGTCCGTAAAACTATTAAAGACTGCAGATGTATTTTTTTAACAGGTTCCGAAAACGGGGGCGGCTTGATTGACATGGACTCTTGTAGTTATAGTAAAGAATTTGATTCACACACTGACGAGGAGTTTCATGAACTGCTGGGTGTTTATAGTGATAGATACTGTAGAGGAGTTTAGGTCACCATGACTCTCTATCAGGTGAATCATTTTAGCTACTTTAAATATATATTACATTTGATATAGTAGTAAAAAAATAATTATATTATATATTAGATATATATTTATTATGATGCCGTCGGGTTATTTGTTCTTTCTACGTGATGTACCCTCACATCAACACTCCAAACGGTTTTAAGTAACTGATTACTTGAAAAGTGAGCAGTTACTGATTTTTGTCTATTCCTAAGTCATTTTATTCTTTCAAAAGCAAACAGCAGTACATTCTCACTTTTCAAGTCAGCAGTTGCAATTGTTTGTCTTTAATTAGAGCACATGCGAAAGCTGTCAGCGTAATGTCACAAAACTATTCTTCTGGTCCGTTTTTATCAGGGAATGAGCATATACTAGTAATTAGCTCTAAATATCTTTTTAAAAATTCCAGTTTCAGAGCCAGTGACCATTATATTTACTTTCTTGGCTCAGTTTAGCCTATATGTGCACAAATGTGGCCTGAAACTCCATTTATTTCATTTAGATTTACTTTCTTTGTTGTTCTGTTTCAGACTATATTTGATCAAAGAATGATCAGTGCTTGTCGAATATTTACTGCTTGAGATGAGAAGTTAAACAAGCATCGTCTGCAGGGAGGATCAATAGTAGATTAATTATAATTACTTATTTTTGACAGCTAATTTACTTTTAAGCAATTAATCGCTGTTGATGTGCTGTATCTGTATAGACAGTGCTAGTGGTTGGACAAAATATACATGTTGAGCACAACTTGTATTTCCTGTTCGCATTAGTGTCAACATCAAAAGTAGCGATTTTTCGGCAAAAAAATAATTCTATGACTATTCATATATGTTTTTATTCATCTATTCAGGTTAATTTATAAGTACAATTTTAATGTCATCATTGTATATCACTGTATCAACTATTATTCTGAAATAAATTATGTAAATCCCTCATGAAAAGAGTTGTGACAAAGAATTGTGTAGACTTGATGACTTGCTATGCTACAATAATTGATGTTAAACCCCTAAAGCTCTGAGTTAGGGAACTCCTTTTTTACCCATATGAGTATCTCGCTACCGCGATCCACAACTTCAAGTCACCAAAATTGACTGGCATTTTAAAATGTAACTTACGAAAAAATATATGTCCCACAGATTTGAGAAATATTCCACGGGCTAAAAACAGTAGTGAATACACTGCTAAAACACTGCTGAAAACACTACTGAAAACACTACTGAAAACACTGCTGAAAAAAAACTACTGAAAACACTGCTGAAAACAGTACTGAATACACTACTGAAAACACTGCTGAAAACACTGCTGAAAACACGACTTAAAATACTGCTAAAAAAAACACTAGTGAAAACACTAGTGAAAACACTTCTGAAAACACTACCGAAAGAACTATTAAAACACTGCTGAAAACACTGCTGAAAACACTGCTGAAAACTTTACTGAAAACGCTGCCGAAAACACTACTGAAAACACTGCTGAAAACACTACTTAAAATACTGCTGAACACACTAGTGAAAACACTGCCGAAAACACTAGCGAAAACACTGATGAAAGAACTATTAAAAACACTGCTGAAAACACTGCTGAAAACATTACTGAAAACACTGCTGAAAACACTGCTGAAAACGCTACTGAAAACACTTCTGAAAACACTGCTGAAAACACTGTTGAAACCACTGTTGAAACCACTGCTGAAAACACCGCTGAAAACACTGTTGAAACCACTGCTGAAAACACTACTGAAAACACTGCTGAAAACACTACTGAAAACACTACTGAAAACACTGCTGAAAACACTACTGAAAACACTGATGAAAGAACTATTGAAAACACTGCTGAAAACACTGTTGAAACCACTGTTGAAAACACTACTGAAAACACCGCTAAAAACACTACTGAAAACACTACAGAACACAGTGAAGTATCATTTAAGGCGACATCAGTGTTCATGGGGTTAACATGGAGGAGATAACAATGATTAGGTCTAACAATAATAACTGACTTATACATGCATACGAAAAGAGTCACAACCTTAACAAATATGGTATAAAACCCCATGTATAAAACCTCATTCATTCATACAGGTAATAATTTCAAAATAACACCATGTCTACAACGTCCTGAAATAACTAAAATTAAATGATTTCATTGACTTTGCCCCTTCATTACATTACATTACATTTTTTTATTACATGATGAGATGTAAGTGTATTTCATTCTCGGAGAGGTTTTTTATTTATTATTGGTTAAAGTTCTTCCATTATCGGAAAATATTACAATATCGGGTATGTTTTATTACATTATCGGGAGTTCATTACATTGCACAGTGCGCTTCTTTATAAGCTTTGGGACAAGATCCCAACTAATCAATAGCTTATTGTGTGCAGGTGGTGCTTGAGCGGCTCATACAGTGATGTGTTTGGTATCACACGAGGTACGCGTCAAAGTCTTATCACCACGTTTCGTTTGTATATTTTTTAAATAGTTTGCTTGTTGATCTCGAATGCAGAAATAGTTGGGGTTCGCATTGGACCTGATCCATAGCAATCATTGGCATATGCTGATTATATCAATTAATTTAGTGCCACAATAGGTGGCCTCCAATCACTCATTAATATATGCCATGCATATTCGAGGAAATGGCGGTTTAACTTTAGTATTTCCAAATCAAAATGCATGATTTCATGAGCCGATTTATTCTTTAGTGAACCATCTTGGTACTTAGGCTCACAACGTATGTAAATCTCCACCGAGCTAGATGCTCTTGTTTTTATATTTATCAACGATGGCAAGAGTGAAAAACGTGTACATAAAATAATACAACCATTTTACAGTATGAGTTCCTCTGTTCTCTGAGCTATTCTGTTCTGCCTACAGACATAAAGTCACACTTTTGTACGGCATGGAAGCTGTTTCATTTGAAAAATGTCACTTCAGAACATTGCATCAACCCAAGGTTCCTCAATTAAACAGGTACTCGGGCTCAGCAAGTACAGTAAGATTCTGACAGCTTTAAATGTTCAACGGTGCGTCGAGTCTATTAATGATTGTAGAATAAATCTGTTGAGGAGGATTTTCAAAGTGGACTCACTGCTACGTGATTTATATTGTTATTTTGCTGCTTGGTATATTGGGCATGGTAATGTATTTCCTCAAACCTTGGCCGCTAAGATAATCATTTTATTTATTAAGATTTGCCAAAAGAGCAGTATACAGTACTTATGGGTAATATGGGTGCTCCACTTATTTTGAATATGTTGAAAAATAGGCACCACAGACAAAAATTAGTCGAAGAAGATGTTGTACAGTTGTGGACACTCTTAGGGTATTATTATGTGGGGACAAGCATCGGTTTCGGCCATCATCATCCATCTGAGACAGACAGGGAAGTTTTATCAATCAATAAAACATCAAGAGCATTACGGAGTCAATGTCGAGTTATTTATTTACCGTCGCCCAGACGGGAATTGAAATAAGATAAAGGAACTTCGACCTAAGTTACTTGTCCTAGTATTGGTGACCCCAGACGTTTGAGACGAACACGCAACCTTCTGATTTGGATTATTGTCACCAAGCAACCACATAGACTAAGTTACTGGTCCTATTATTGGTGACCCGAGACGTCGAAACGACCACGCACCTTCTTTAGTCGGATTTACAATTTTCAACAACCAAACGACAGTGCAAAACCATTGGTTTTGTGCCAGCAAAGATAGTTTTAAAATTAGGGGATATTTTCAAAAAATGAAACATCATTTTTTGCAAGGTACGTGATGATCGTGGGTCAGTCAATAATAATAATATGCCAGTGAGCTTAGTTAGAAAGGTTATCTGAAGAGAGGTAAACGCATTCTCGTTAAAAACAGCGAAAATTTTGGTAAATTTTGAGGACCACCACGTGCGATCAATCTTTTTCAAAATGGTATGCGCAGTAAAAATTGGACTGATTGCGTCATCCTTGAAATAGTAAGCATTTTGAGATTTTTTTTAACAACGCCGTTTTTGGCGGTAGGAAAGGAACTATTTTTAATTCATATTAATCGTTTAACACCATAATTGTGTGATTCAATTTTCTCGGCTAATTCAAGAAAATATCAATAATAATTTTTCCTGTCTAAGTTAAACAAAAAAAAATAATTCTAAACTAAATATCGCCTCGACTCAGACAGCTTTAAAATAGGATTAGAGCCACTTAAAACTGCTCGCCAGAAATATATGTGAATAAAAGGTCTAATTTGGTCTATAAATACATCCTCGTTAGGACTGTAGGTCGACATTTTATGACTGTAATCATAATTTTTATTTCAGTGGAAGCAGAATTATTTTTATGTGAATTGGTAAGTGTGGCGCCATCTTGGCAGCCGGTCCGCCTAACTTTAGCTCAATTGGCTGTGGTATAGCCTCACGTGTTCCCGCCTACCTGTAATGCACTGCGGCATCACCCCATCAGCTCAGATCGGCATAATTAGCACAAATTATGCCACCATCTTGAATCATTGACGTGCACGGCGCTCACATGTCAAGGCCTGCACAGCGTGGAGCGTGGAAATAAAGTTTAAACGAAAATAATATTTTCCGAAATATCTTTCTCAATCAGGAAAGAGAGACTGATTTTTTTTTAATATGTGTTACTAAATATTGCAAATCATGTCACACATTGTGTGATATTTTGTGAAGGTAAATTTGGTAGTCTACTTTTTCCAGACCCTCTCGTCTGACAAGAAACGTCGGCGACACACTTAGCTGCTAAATATGTTAATGAGTCATGAGCTGATGCGGCACGCCACACGATCATACACACACCACGTACACAGTGCACGGTAGCCGAGACGCTCACCACCCGAATAGAAGCACAGCAGTGTGCTGCTATGCATACACCCGCACATCACACAACCGTACAGTCTACATCGATGGACACTAGTCTACATACACCGATACAAATCGAAGCGAGCGACCGATTTGGACGTCGATAAGAATAATACTCATGGTGAACATTAAAAAAAAAAAAAATGTTCATTATGGAAAATATTCATCAATAGATTTATATAAGCAGTCTTTATAGACATCTGTCAGTCAAAAATTTCAACAAATGATTCTATAAATTAAGTCGAACTGTACACGCATATCACAGTTGCACTCAGCCTATTTTTACGAGAACGACATTTTTTTCATGATGGGCAGGATTTAATTATTTCTTATTAAATCTAAATTTGATACTTGAGAGTTGAGCTACGGTGATTAGTTTGATATACTGTGTGTTTTTCGACTTGTGTTGAAAAAATTTCCACACAGGTCGAATTACCGAATACTATTACCCTATAGATTAGAATAGCAATTTAGCATTTATTTTGGCATTTTTTGCATACACCTTATGACCTACAATCATCACAATTTCAATGTATTATTTGTGAAATATTTTAATGCATCAGCACGATTCATACAGCAGCAGACAGCTTCTGAACCGAACCTACAATCATCACAATTTCAAAGTATTTGTATACGAAATAGCATGATCTCTACAATCATCACAATTTCAATGTATTTGTATACTTATGACTAATAGTTTAATGTAATAGTCTACACTGTAGCACGTTTTCTGCACAGCAGCGAAACTACTCAACTGAACTTATAAACTACTCTGCATCCCAGCAGTCTACAACCAGACCCTAGTTTCACGAACCTACTTCAAGTGCTTCCTGCTTCCTCAACTTCATCAACTTCATCATTTTTCAAGAATTTTTTCGCTGTGCACTGGTTTTTCGGATCGAATGGAACGCGGCGGCAGGCCATAGCAGCCACATTGTGGATGGGTGGCTGAGAGCGATAAAGATGCGTCACTAGTTCTACAACGTTCAATAAATAATCGCATCACTGCAGTACTGTCACTCACTCACTGTCAGTACAACACAAGCGAAGATTGTGTGAGCTTTAATTAGTCCACCAGGCATAATATAAATGTATGCCGCATCAAACCCGCTCAAATATGCATATTTAGCCACATAGGCCACAGTTTGAGTGTTTTACTAAATACTCATGTCAAATATAAACTGTTTTTACGTCAAACGTTTTTGACAGACTGTCAGATTCTGACAGGCTGGTATCGATTATTCTGATTTCTGTGGACAGATGGCATGCTGTATCTGCATGAATTATGGTTGTATGCCACCCACGCATACAGGCATGCAGAAACATGTGGTCTACACAGCACACCGCTCAACTCACAGAGTACCGTACAGCCGTCACTACAGCTTACAGAATGTCTGCACGCAGTGTATGGTTACTACAGCAACTGCCGCCAAGGCCAACTTGTCTGTAGTCAACTGGTATAACCACGGGGAATCCCCAGCTTATCAGCATCAACTTTTCCCTACCTACCTAATCAGCGATTTACAGATTTTTTTCAATACAGACTTCATTATACTACAGCCTTCCATAATGACATTCCAGCTTCACAGCATCAGCACCAGCCTAAATAATATCATCAGAACTTTCGTCAACTAGCATTTTTTAAATAATTTTCACAGACATTTTAGATTTCAGCAGTCATTTTAATAGTTAATTTATCTACCTGCACAGTTATCAGTTGCCTAATAGGCTTCACGAACTCTAATAAATCATCATCCTGCATATTTTTTTCTATGTTAACTATAATCAAACATTCGATATTGGTGCTCTGCGAGTCTGCAACTTTCATTGTCACCAACTACAACCCGATATTGGTTAATTTTTTAGGACTGAATTTTAGGTTTAATGCTTTTCCGTGATTTAAATTTCTGCAGACTTTTATGATATGCGCATGTGTCTGCTTTTCCTCCGCATGCTCGGAGACGACGCAGACATATGCGTGCGTACTTTTAATAATATAATTCTTTATCCACCGCAAGAGGGCGTCTCTTGCTCGCATCGCGCCGGTCACGTAGCCGGTCATGTCATACACATGACACTTCCTTGGACGACTTGTTCCACGTTACACTTCACCCCGAAACATGTTCAAACATGTCTATTGCGACACATCACAATTATATTCAGGTTAAATCCTATTGTAAGGCACGGTTACGGTAGATGCACTGCGGCCACTGACAACCAGCCAGCCCGAAACAGGTACCCATACATAGCTTATAATGCACACTTAATACGGCTGATTACACGGTATGACGCCAGCTGTGAGCGCTCACATAAAGGCACTGCCTGAGCGCGATCACTAGCAATTTTTAATTCCTCGCGCTAACGCGGATTTGGGTTTAAATTGCATTATAAAGCTACCGATAAACAGAACGACCCACGAACGCCGTTCGCTACAGTATTACATATACTGCCTTTTTAACGATCACGCACTGCAGCTTCAAATCGTTACTATATTTTAGCATGTGTTGGACAACATATCCAAACACCTGCTCGATTCGTGTAGCTGGTTCTCGCTATATCAGCGCCAAACCTGCGGGACCAGTCACACGCATCACACTAATATTACATTGTATCATATGTAATGAGCTAAATGTACCCTTTTTAAAATTTAATTTACATAAGCAATTTGCTAAGCATATTATGTAAACGATATAGTTAATGCTTGTATTACACGATTGTATTAATTAAATATGAATAGGGTCGGACGACACACGTCAAGCAGCAGCATACTTTCAGAACACTGGTGTTATGAGGATGGGAACGGACTTTAAATATTTTTTATGCTGCGCACGTGATGTTTTCGCCACCCACCCACCCTGTATTTTTTGCACTCAGTTATTTTTGTAATAATGTTGTTTTTGGTGCACTGCTCGGATGGGCCCGACGAAACCTCCGCTTTACCCACAAGCTAGCTAGGTTCATAGGTTATCACTTAGCCCGGGGGTAATGTGGGGTCAAGCATCGGTTTCGGCGGCGTTAGCTAGGTTTTGGCATCTGACGAGAGGCCGCCCCTCAGTGGATGCCGCCGGTGCTAAGCCACGCGGCCAAGAACGCTCCACTCACTCACTCACTTGCGATCTACTCAGGGAGCAGAGCGGACCTGATGTCCCTCTGCTCCCCACAGAGCTAGCCATTACGGAGTCAATGTCGAGTTATTTATGTACTGTCGCCCAGACGGGAATTGAAATAAGATAAGAAAACTTAAGTTACTTGTCCTATTAATTATATATTCATGACTATGGTCTTTTTATTAAACAATGATAACGCGCTAAAGAAAAATTTGTGATACGTTGATAGTGAGAAAAATCATAATTTGCGACACTAATGAATCGCTTACTCTCAATATTTCATTCGATATATTACAATTTCTTCGTTTAACTTTTAGTTATGTATATACTGTATTAACAATGTGTGTACATTATTAAAAACACGATTGTTTAATATTAAGACTAAATAGCTCTATGCTTTTCACAGACCCCAAAAAAGGCTGATTGTAAAATTGCAAGAAATAATACAGGTCATTCCTGCTTTAGTGTGACGATATGATCAGAATCGTTATCTCAAAGAAGGAATTGATGTATAAATAGTTGCGAGAAAATCTCATCGCATTACCAAGGAAGCAGGGGCGTCTCCAGGAGAACGTTTTAACAATGATAACGTGCAAAATCATGATTCCCGACATTTTGATAGCGCACAAAATCATAATTTGCGACACTAATGAATCACTTACTCACAATATTTCATTCGATATATTATTATAATTTTTTTTTTAATTTTAATTATGTAATTATTAACATTGTGTTTAAATAAATACAAGATTATTTAATATCAATACTAACTAGCTCTATATTAGTCACAGACCCAGAAAACGGCTGATTGTAAAATTGAAAAAAAACATTTGCATTTTCTTTAAATATGTTTTTAGTGTTTCAACTTTCAAATATTTAGAAGGCGCCTTTTTAACTACCACCACACCAGGCCATTTATAGTATTGCCACGCCCAGGCCATTGTAACGGTTAAAGCCTATTTAAAACAGCGTCAGACGACCACAGCGCACATTCACTAAGGTAGCGCTCTCACACCTATGACGTAATACTTAATACGCTAACGACATGTGGTCATCGATGGCGAAGTCTACATACTCTATTAGTTGTGGTTCTAAATCTTGATTTGAGGAGGGCGGGTGTTGGAAATGTCTGACCGAATAGGGCGTCATAGAAGAGAAAAGCGTGGTTTAAGAAAATGTAAAAAATATATTTGCAAATATCCGTACAATCGACCTCATAAAATAATCCACCTGCAGCACGTAAAAAACATGAAAAAATCCGTAAAATAGGAATCCTGCAATATTGTGATAAAAACTTCTCCCAATTGAATAACAAAAAGACCGAATAAATATCGTCACGTCAACATGGGTCATTTATAGACAGTTTGATGAAATGAAAAACCTTGCATAATTTGCTATATAAATTATTCATATAATTCAAGGGCGCCTACCAGTAGAATCAGAGGGGTCGTTTTCCAAAAAAATAGCATAGTTTCCTAAAATAAAAAGCTGCACACATAGTCCATGGGCCAGATAGCGTTACCGTGCACCCCCCCCCCCCCCCCAGGACAGTCTGGAACCAAGTTTTTATTGTTCCTTGGACCTCCCCCGATATCAAAAGTCTATGCCATCAAAAACAAGTTGGGATGGACTACCTGTTTTGGGCCATTTTCAAAATGGCCGCCATTGAAATCTGGAAATCACCTTTTGTGCCATAACTTGAGTTCTAAGGCAGTTAGAGTTACAAAATTGGTGTCTATGTATATGTTTTTGGGGGTGAGGAATCCAATTTTGCCAATAAAAAATGTTTCTGTCTTGTGAAAAATTTATAAACAGCTATTCAAACGTATTTTTCGTGCATTTTTAGTCATTTTTTGTGTTAGTCTATGGGACAGAGAGGGTTACTGTGCACCCTCCACCTATGAAAGTCTGAAACCAAGTTTTTTTTGCTCATTAGATCTTCCCCAATATCAAAAGTCGATGCCATCAAATAAAAGTCGTATGGACTACCTATTTAAGCCATTTCAAAATGGCCGCCATTGAAATTTGGAAATCACGTTTTGTGCCATGACTTGAGTTCTAAGGCAGTTAGGGTCACAAAATTAGTGTCTATACATATGTTTTTGGGGCGAGGAATTCAATTATGCCAATAAAAAATGTTTCTGTGCGCACACTCATTTTTTAATCATTTTGATATCATCCTGCATAAATCAAATATGAATGCCACCAGTATCCTGTAAAACAAATTTTCAACATTTAAGGAAGCATTGCATTTTCTGTGTTTCACCTATTTTTACCAAATTTTTACCTGTCACATTATCATTCGCATAATGTGTACTGCGTAAACCTATCATTTCCATCCCGTTGTTTTCTGTGTGCGGGAATGAGTGTGCGCTATTTAGACTAATGTTGTGTGTAATAGTTGGGTTATATTTGGTAATTCCGTGACCGTTGCTTGCGGAGGTTGGTTTTATGATTGATTTGCCTTCTACAACCAAAAAAGGGGGGGGGAATAACTCCCATGCCTCTCGCGAAAGTGAGGGCGGAATTTTTTTAAACCTAAAATTCAAAATGGCCGCTAAAATGTAATAAAAAAATGAATTTCCATTGATTTACCACATAGGAAATGAAATGAATCGGGCTTTAGGCCACCTTTGTGCACATTTAGGCTAAACTGGGCCAGGAGAACCTCCTGAGGATGGTGAGATGATTGAGATGACACTGTCCACCATACACAGGACTCGAAATTCGAGCCCTGGCGGTCTGAGGCCGAGCACGCTACCTCTCGGTCACGGAGGCTCCCCACAATACTGACTTTCACACGTGGATGGGGAAGAAACATTTTTGTGTCTTTCAAACCGCCGAGACCGGTAACCGAACTCCGAACTCTGGCGTGAAAGGCAGCTAACCACTACACTAGGGCCCGCGCCCACCACATAAGTCATGTGTAATTTATGGTTTCTAGATGATTTGGCGTCGAGAAATTCATTTATCGTTTTTTTGCGATAACTTGACTTATATCTCTCCCACAAATTCAAGATAGCCGCAGTTTTTTTCCTTTGTGTTAAATACTCTTGGTTTGTCACCTAGGTATGTGTAAGTTATAGTTTCTAGGTGATTTTGGAGTGAGAAATTCATTTCTTGTGTAGTCTAGTTATTTTGACCTATATCTCACCCACAAATCCAAGATGGCCGCATTTTTTGCATTGATGAAAAATAATCTTGATTCTCCACCCTGTGTTCCAGGTAATTTAGGGTCAAGAATGTAATTTCTTGCGTTTTTTATAAAACTTGGCCAATATTAACACAAATCCAAGATGGCCGCAGATTTCTTAGTAATGAAAAATGTATTGTTAGTAAGCTAAAAAATGTAGCCGAATTATTTCTAAACATTTAATTATTGGGGCACCATTGCTAGGAAGACAAACTTGTATAGTTTCATCATTTATGAGCTATTTGGAGCAATTTTAGAGATTGTCAACGTGAATCATAGTGGTGTCCAATGAAATGGCTTGGAAAGTGGAATGTTAGTCAATATCATGAAATATTACCTGATGGTAGGGGTTATTTATGATTTGTTCACATATAGCCTCCGATGGATGTGTTGTTCAAATATAGTTGTATTATTAATATATCAGTAAAAATAAGAAACTGGTAGACATATATTGATGGGATACCTAAATTATCACATTAGAGAGGGACATGGCGCAATAGTTAGAGCGTGGCGATTTGCAATTGCCTCTGCCTGCCGTGAGTTCAATTCTCACGTGCAGCAGGACTTTCAATGAAATAGCATATTTCACCCCTCTCAACGCTGGGACATTGTTGTGTCAATGTTGTGTCCTTGGGCAAGGCAGTGTACCTTCAAGTGATTCACTCCATTCTGGTGTAAATTCGTACCTGGTATAAGATATAAGAACTTCTATTATAACTAATATCATAAATAAAAACGACGAAGAAATCTGCATAATATATAAAGTTGATATAATTACAGTATATGGGATGTAGTAGAACCATTTACCATGTCTAAATAATCTAATACATACGAAATATCAAAAAAATGATGTGACATAACAGTAAAGTATTTAAGCACATATATAGCCTACATCGAAATATACATACATAAAATATATGTACAAAATTAACAAGAAAAATATAAAATATACAAATGTTAAAGGTGTGGTCAACTGTCAAAATTCGCGGGACAAGGGTCCCCCAGAAGGCAATAGTGCCCGTGGGTAGGCCAAGCCCTATTCCATATTAATACTAAATATGTGTTTCATACCCAAAGCCTCATTAAGAGCAAGTTCTCAAATCACAGCAAGTTCATATATACTTGAGCGACATCTATGAGTTAATAATTCAAAGCTCTTTGCCCTTGCCCATACTTGGTCGCTGGTTGCAAACAAACTGACTGTATTACTGCGGGGATGTTGAAACTGCTTGACCCCAAGTTTGTATTGACAGCGCAGGAGGACTTTTTCTCAAACATTGTACATTTATTCAATGTTGGTTCAATGTTTGGCCAGCGTCGCAGACGTTGGCCTAGCATTAAAACAGCATTGGATCAATGTCTCGTTTAAGTAGTATCTTGTAATCAGTTCAGTGGCTATATTAATGCCGTCAATCTGTACTCAATAGGCTACTGTTGGCCTACACTTGACCGTCCCAGGCAGGCGCGTTTTGCAGTTGAGTAATTCTTTAATAATACTATGCAGGATTTCAGGCACCGAAACAGAAGATAAAATAATCACTATTATGAATATTAGTTAGATAAGAAAGATACATCCCACCTTATATATTGGGTGAAGAGGTATTATCTAACCAACCCCCACCTCCATTCCGGAAATAAAAAAATGTTGTGTTTATGCATGCATACACCAAAGACCCTGTATAATATGATGGTCGACTTACGGATTTCACCATACAAATGCGTGTTGTACATTGTGCAGTTCTGTCCCCTTTTACCGGGAGTTGGAACTATGCTTTGGCAACTGTATCATCATATAAAACAAGTGATAATTTCACCACTTTAGCCTCCAAATAAAAAATAAGGTTTTTCTAGGTTTGGCAGTTATGACAATATCTCTGCAATATTTATTTTTGGAACGAAAATAACTGCTAATATAGCAGAAAAGTCATGTTATGTTATCATACAATTTTAGAGATTAAAATGTCATCATTTAAATAACAGAAGAGCTGTGTACAGAAAGTACACAAATAGGTGGGCACAAAACGGTAGGGGAGTGACGATATGTCGTCAAGCATAGCGAACACAAAGGAGATCGGGGCAAAACATTGGTAATAACCATAATGTCTTTTAATTCATTTTTTATTATTTAAACAAATATATTTAGAACACAAAAGCAATATTATAAAATTATAATATGTAAGCCTTCTCTCTCGGACCACTGCCATCAATGTCACTGAGGACTGGAGCGTTAGCAGTATATTGATATCTTGAAAACAAGACACGTTCATTTTTATGAGACAATTTATTTATAGTTGAATTTTAATAATTTTTTATTTCTCCTGCCGTTACTGGTAATAAGGTGCTCATTGTTTTCCCGCGGTACATAGTGCAGCCGAATGGGGACGTAAATATGTAAAATTAGCGTGAAACATTCACAACTTGCACCTGATTTAGTGTCTTTGATGAACGTAATAATTTGATCTCTGTTGTGACTCCCATGTAAAATGTGTTCAGGTATATTTCCGAAAATTCGTTCATTTTAACCAATTAATTGTATTAAGTTTTGACGTGGAACAAAAGCCACACACCTTGAATATTCAAATATTGCTTCTTAGACAGAAATGTATGCAATTTATTAATGACATCAAAATTACTTTACCCGCAGATCGAGACACTTAGCGACAAAGATATCCACTGATATATATACAAGAATACTCCCCTCCTCAATGGTAATACCCATTTATGGCGTGAATGATTTCAGCATTGAATAAGCTAATTCTGTTACAGAATCACTCAGATCAGGTGAATCAGCTGTAACAGTAACATAATGCTTTATATCAACAAAATATTTCTGTTCAGGTATATTCCGAATGATAAGCATGACAAATGATCCGTGTCATTAGACTATAATATATAGTAATATTATTTTTTCCTTTGCCCTATCTTGGTTTTCTTTGCCCGTATCTACCCTTGCACACATTGTCACCTGCCAGCAAATACGAGAAAATGAACCAATGATGGTGTAATGCTGGACCAGCATTACAAGCCTTGAACCAGCATTACACTATATTTAAGTCGACGTTTTGTGTTAGCTGGGCGTCACCTGTTGTTCGTAAACAATGAATATGCATACTTGCTTATACGGGTGCATCAACCCCTGAGGTACCAAAGGGAAGATGACAATTAAAACGTATTGATAACTAACCAACAAATCATTGGATAAAAAATAGAAGTAAACCTCCGTCAATACTTATTTTTCTGATTTTTATGATGTAAAGTATTTATTGTTTTTAATAGGATCAATGTCATAATTACACGTCGTAATATGGTAAAATCATACTTGATAGATGGTAAAAGCATTAGTTCCAACTCCCAATACCGGGGGACAGCACTGAGAGCGATTTCACGTTTTGGGGAAAGTTGACTATCTTATTGTACAGGGTCTTTGCATACACTCTCTACAGTGCAAAGTAAACCGACCATGTAATGCTACCTCGACTGACAATTCATGCAAACAGACTCGTCTTGAGTTTACAGAACTCTCAACATAACTTAGAATGGAGTGGGGTTTAGACAGACACATGTGTGATGAGTTATATGCGGTTTGAGACGCATATGTTCTCTGTGTGTGGCTGGGACACAACACAACATGCTGAGTTTACTGCATGCATAGCTTAAGCCATAAAATACATTCACGAAGGGACAACACATCATGAATGTAATCACAAAAGTAGCACAAAAATAAGTTTTTTCAGTCTCATGTATAAAAATAATTGAAGCTACATTTTTGTAACAATATCATTTTTCATTAAAGAATTATTCAACTGCAAAACGCGCATGCCTGGGACGGTCAAGTGTAGGCCAACAGTAGCCTTTTGAGTACAGGTTGACGGCATTAATATAGCCACTGAACTGATTACAAGATACCACTTAAACGAGACATTGATCCAATGCTGTTTTAATGCTAGGCCAACGTCTGCGACGCTGGCTCAACATTGAACCAACATTGAATAAATGTACAATGTTTGAGAAAAAGTCCTCCTGCCCTAGCAAACACAAGACATTTGTATAACATTTATACAACGTATAAAGACATTGCATAAAGTCATAAGTCATATGTTTTGTGTTTACTGGGATGTCAATACAAACTTGGGTTCAAGCAGTTTCAGCATCCCCACAGTAATACAGTCAGTTTGTTTGCAACCAGCGACCAAGTAGGGGCAAGGGCAAAGAGCTTTGAATTATTAACTCATAGATGTCGCTCAAGTATATATAAACTTGCTGTGATTGGAGAACTTGCTCTTAATGAGGCTTTGGGTATGAAACGCATATTTAGTATTATTATGGAATAGGGCCTTGGCCTACCCACGGGCACTATTGCCTTCTGGGGGACCCTTGTCCCGCGAATTTTGACAGTTGACCACACCTTTAATAAAAAAAGTGGCGGCCATATGTGGTTTGTGTTTGAAATACTATTCAAATCATCTAAAAGACACAATAAATACATTTGTCGACACAAAATTAACTGGAAACGACAAATCACACATACTACCCAGGTGGTAAACCTAGACTGGTTCCAAAAGTAAAAACAAATGGCGGCCATCTTAGATTTGTGGATTAAAAATATGTCAAACTAACTAAACTACACAATAAATGAATTTCTTGACATCTTGAATTTGTGGGTGAAATATATGTCAAATTATCTCAAAAACCCAAGAAATAAATTTCTCGACCCTAAATCACATAGAAACTATAAATTACACTTACATTATGTGGTAAATCAATGAAAATTTTATTTCTTCACTACATTTTAGCGGCCATTTGGAATATTCGGCGCTCACATTCCGCCCACACTTTTGCAGAAGGTATGGGGGCTTATTTTTTCTTTATTGGTTGTGGAAGACAAATCAATCATAAAACAAACCTCCGGAAGCAACGGTCACGGAATTACCAAATATGACCCAACTTTTACAAAATGACGATGGCAGCCATCTTGAATTTATGATCGAACAGTACTTTAGAACAAACAACTGTGTCTAAAATGAGTTTCTCGTGCGAAATACACTTTTCGGACAAAAAAGAAATAAACAATATATTTTACAAGATTGCAGGGACGGCCATCTTGGATTTATGCACGAAGAAGTCCTCAAAATTAAAAATAATGTCAGAAATGACTTTCTATGATTAAATTTACATGGACAAGTGGTATTACACATCGTTTTCTAAAGAAAATAAAAAATATATATTTTCAAAGATGGCAGTGGCGGCCATCTTGGATTTATAGACGAACAAGATATCTAAGTAAAAACAATAATGGTAGAAATGAATGTAGCATGGGGAATACAATTTGAAAAGTGGACTACATATTTTTTTTGATAAATTGAGCAAAAGATCCTACTGTTAAAATTTAGTTTGTGTTTGAAATATTAGTCAAATCATCTAAAAGACACAATAAATACATTTGTCGACACAAAATTAACTGGAAACGACAAATCACGCATACTACCCAGGTGGTAAACCAATAATGGTTCCAAAAGTAAAAACAAATGGCGGCCATTTTAGATTTGTGGATTAAAAATATGTCAAACTAACTAAACTACACAATAAATGAATTTCTTGACATCTTGAATTTGTGGGTGAAATATATGTCAAATTATCTCAAAAACCCAAGAAATGAATTTCTCGACCCTAAATCACATAGAAACTATAAATTACACTTACATATGTGGTAAATCAATGAAAATTCTATTTCTTCACTACATTTTAGCGGCCATTTGGAATATTCGGCGCTCACATTCCGCCCACACTTTTGCAGAAGGCATGGGGGCTCATTTTTTCTTTATTGGTTGTGGAAGACAAATCAATCATAAAACAAACCTCCGGAAGCAACGGTCACGGAATTACCAAATATGACCCAACTTTTACAAAATGACGATGGCAGCCATCTTGAATTTATGATCGAACAGTACTTCAGAGCAAACAACTGTGTCTAAAATGAGTTTATCGTGCGAAATACACTTTTCGGACAAAAAGGAAATAAACAATATATTTTACAAGATTGCAGGGACGGCCATCTTGGATTTATGCACGAAGAAGTCCTCAAAATTAAAAATAATGTCAGAAATGACTTTCTATGATTAAATTTACATAGACAAGTGGTATTACACATCGTTTTCTGACGAAAATGAAAAATATATATTTTCAAAGATGGCAGTGGCGGCCATCTTGGATTTATAGACAAACAAGATATCTAAATAAAAACAATAATGGTAGAAATGAATCTAGCATGGGAAATGCAATTTGAAAAGTGGACTACACATTTTTTTTATGATAAATTGAGCAAAAGATCCTACTGTTAAAATAATATTGAGAACTATATGATTTTAAGTAGAAAACTTTTGAAAAAAAATCGACTATTCATTTGTACAGCATATTATACCAGCCACTCCAGAAAAGCGTATAATTAAACTAAATAAAACCTCAGACGAAATTATCAGTGCGATGAAAAGATTAGTCTCTTCCCACTTTGACACAATTGAGTGACTTTGACCCAAGTGTCCAGATCGGTCCAAGTATTATCATGGATAGTCCCTATCACCAACGTGAAAAAAATTAAACAATGCCAGCCCGTCATTCCTATGTTGCTTAAATTTCACTAAACAGAAAAAACGAATGAAACAACGGCAGCACGAAAAAACACGACTTTTGAAATGAAAATATGACAACAAATGACGACATCAAATATTTATTGACATAATTTGTTCACTCAATACAATAATGTATA
>OZ024917.1:52996362-53034283 GCA_964017125.1 Flabesymbios commensalis
CAACCAAGTCACACACCGAGGTGTTTTTTGTGTCTAACGTTATACTCATGGTTTTTACCTCAGGCAAGTCGTTTCACTAACTTTTAAAGACCACAGGTCAACCTAATTTGCATAAATTAAAAAAAAATCACATATTTTAAGCCAAAAATATAAAGTCATCTAACTTTTCAACCAAGTCACCCACCGATGTGTTTTTGGTGTCTATACTCAGGGTTTTCACCCTGTGGAAGTCGTTTCACTAACTTTTGAGGAAAACATACCAACCTAAATTGCATAAATTAACATTATGTAAAACCAGTACAATTCTGTGAGACGCAGTGACGTCACTCGGGAAAAAAACAAGGTTGTATAACACCCCCTCCCTCATACTTCATTCTGTGAAACGCAGTGACGTCACTCCGTGAAAACAAGGTTATATAAGAACCCGCCCCCGTACTTCATTGTATTAGCTAGCTCGGTGAAAACAAAGGAGGTCGAGGTCATTGAGTTTCACAGAATAGGGCTAAGGCTGTTGGCCTAGATGGTCTGCCCTGGACAGGCTTAATTTATTTTAATTAGGTCAATACATTTATGTGCACAACAGCTTGTCATGCCTGTAGTCTAACTAAAGGACCCAATTATACTTCACCCTACGTATATCTCAGCACTTTCCCACATAATCCTATGACATGTAATCATAAACTTCTATTATAAGCAATACCTGTGCAATCGATTGTGCAACGTTTGAAAGAAAAGAGAAAACGTAAGACAGTTATTCAATAATGTACACCTCAATTGTTTGTGTCAGGTCTTAGGTAAAACAATTGTCCCCTTGATCTTCAGCAGACACATTCTGTCATCCATGTCATCGGTCTACAATCAGCATGACTGTGAGTGTCAAACAAGCACTTGATAAGCTACACAAATAAACTATTATTAAAGTTATATAAAATTAATTATATTATAGTAGGCCTATGCATGGATATTATTGCCTGACATTTGCTTAAAATATGTTATTTTATGTTAATTTATGCAAATTGGGTTGTCCTGTGGTCTTCAAAAGTTAGTGAAACGACTTCCACGGGTTGAAAAACCTTAGTATAGACACCGAAAACACCTCGGTGGGAGACTTGGTTGTAAAGTTAGAGGATTTTATATTTTTTGGCTTAAAATATGTTAATTTATGTTAATTTATGCAAAATAGGTTGTCCTGTGGTCTTCAAAAGTTAGTAAACGACTTCCATGGGGCGACAACCCTTAGTGTAGACACCAATAACACCTCTGTGGGTGTCTTGGTTGAAAAGTTAGAGCATTTTATAGTTTTTTTGCTTAAAATATGTTAATTTATGTTAATTTATGCAAATTAGGTTGTCCTGTGGTCTTTAAAAAATAGTGAAACGACTTCCGTGGGGTGAAAAACCTTAGTGTAGACACCGAAAACACCTCGGTGGGTGACTTGGTTGTAAAGTTAGAGGATTTTATATTTTTTGGCTTAAAATATGTTAATTTATGTTAATTTATGCAAATTAGGTTGTCCTGTGGTCTTCAAAAGTTAGTGAAACGACTTTCGTGGGGTGAAAAACCTTAGTGTAGACACCAAAAACACCTCTTCGGGAGACTTGGTTGAAAAGTTAGAGCATTTTGTAGTTTTTTTGCCTAAAATATGTTAATATATGTTAATTTATGCAAATTAGGTTGTCCTGTGGTTTTCAAAAAATAGTGAAACGACTTCCATGGGGTGAAAAACCTTAGTGTAGACACAAAAAAACACCTCTGTGTGTTACTTGGTTGAAAAGTTAGAGCATTTTATAGTTTTTCGGGATGAAATATGTTATTTTATGTTAATTTATGCAAATTAGGTTGACCTGTGGTCTTCAAAAGTTAGTTAAACGACTTCCATGGGGTGAAAAACCTGAGTATCGACACCAAGAACACCTCTGTGGGTGACTTGGTTGAAAAGTTAGAACATTTTATATATTTTTTTGCTTCAACTATGTTAATTTATGTTAATTTATGCAAATTAGTTTGTTATGTGGTCCCCAAAATGTAGTGAAACGACTTCCATGAGGTGAAAAACATGGGTATAGACACCCGGAACACCTCTGTGATTTACTTGCTTGAAAAGATAGAGCATTTTTTAAGATTAGTGGCTTTAAATATGTTAATTTATGTTAATTTATGCAAATTTATGCAAATTAGATGGGTTTGTAAACTTTTAAAATCAACTAAGACAAAGTCCACGGAATGTCAGCCTGGATGGAAACACAAAGATGACATTTTCAAAAAGTGTGTCGAAACGTCCAAACCTGTGTCGAAATAACTCCTACATTTTTGGACAAAAACACGTTTCTGTGTCGAAATGGCACTGTGTCGAAATTGTTTGTGTCGAAGTGACTGGCACCCCATTATACTGACATCGAATGACAATATATCTATTATGCAGTTGATCACTTTTCATTATAATTACTTACAAGAATACTCACCTTATTATTCAGTTCAGTTCAGTTCAATAACACTTTGCTCAATATGACTAATGTGTTAAAATGTTATCATCTGTAACTGTTATTAATATGGTGAAAAACATAAACTACCCAATTTACTTTTTAACCTTTGTTATAGTTCAGTATAATAATATCTTACACGCAGACCTGAGTTGATTTATTGTCAATATCTTCACTCCACCGATGTACAGAAATATTTGACAAATTTTCTCAGCATTTTACACCCTATATATACCTGACCAACCAGCTTCCATAACATAATGATCTATACAATATTGAAAGGAAAATTTAAACAATGTTAACCATTGCTGAAGGTTATTCATTTTAACCTTGGTATCACGAAAACAACTCTTGTAAGTTATAAAGGAAAGGTGAAGTGTCATCTGACAAAACGAGAAATTGCTCTTCAATAGTTTATCACAAAATAAAACAGCTATATTTTGGACGTTATTACAAATATTTAGTATTAACCATTACTCTCTTTTTTGTGTCTCGCTACCGCGATCCACAACTTCAAGTGGGTGCATATTACTCCTATTTGTGTAATATGAAACAAATTATTTTCAATTCCTACTGATTGCACATCAGTTGATATTTTAAAAGTAGAGAAGATCATTATAGTCGTGTTAGCGCTTAGAGGGTTATTATACGTAGCCGTATCTTTTTCACTAGATGTGTGAATGAAATTACGCCTTAACGCACCATTCAATAATTCCACATGCCCTAGGAATTTATCATGGCCACCCAACAAATGTACAAAAATAAATCCTAATAACATATTAATATAAAAAAAAACAGACAGAAGTTTAATAATTATACATACATACAAGAGTTTATTTGTGTAAATTAAGAAAAATATATACATCTGATGATGTGTGATGTTAAAATTAATAGCGTAGTGAAAATATACATAACACATAGCAAACCACGTTGCAGGCTAATGATCAGTTTTTCATTAAAATAAGAAAATCGAACTTACGTTAAAGGGATTAGTGACTCGGGTACATATTTATGACATTGTTGATATGTATTGATAAAATGCGAGCAATAATTCTTAGCAGCAGATATTGATGCATGTTCTATGGGTAAATCCCTTTAACAAGTTTAAATGTATATAAAACATTAACAAACAACAAGTGTTTCCTTGTGAATGAACATATTACTTTATCAGTAATAATAAGAATGTAAAGAATATATTGAATACATAACAATCAGAATTTCTTTTAAACAAGTTAAATATATATTAAGAATGCCGTGTTGTTTGCTTGCACACTGTCCTGGAAACTATGATACGTATATAATAATATATGTAAATATATAAATAATATTGCAATGAGATTAATGACAAAAGATGATCTATGAAACATAATAATACAATTTCTACAGGATGCCCTTGGGCCGAGGCTCATCGTTCTCAATCTTCAATGTGTATGCACACAGCGATCGCCCAAACAACGTACATGTACAATCTTTTATCTATTATGGTGCTTCTATTTTTACAATCATTTATTGATATTTATATTAATTGGATATACACGTTCAGAATTATTCGTTATTATTACATTCATTAGATATAAGCTGTTCTTTATAAGACTATCCTTATAAATGTTGAAAACAAGGCTATAATTATATTTATTCGAGCAGGGGTGTTTACTTGCCTTTACATGAAAATACGACGTGATGTCCCCTACCCCCTCACCTCCTGCACCCACCCTTCTGGAAATAAAATGCATTCGGCCAAAAATTATGGTGGGGCAGCGTTGTAGAATATGGGCTAACATTAAACCAGCATAAACGCAATATTTTGTGATTCCTAGGATTACAGATGATGAATAATAACGTAATAAAATAAGGAGGAGTTGTTTTGATAATTTCAAGGTGAAAACGAAGGACTAAGTTTTAACAATGAGTACGATGATGTTATTTTTATTCATTTATAGTATAAATTCATTCAGTGATCTGCGTTGATCGTGTCATTATAAAATAACTATTAATAAAGGTGGTTAGTCAGCTATATATAGGACGCAAAATTGTGGGTAAATTCATCATACATTCTCTGTACATTGGTGGAGTGAAGATATTGAAAAAAATCAACTTAGAAAACGTAAGTTTTTCATTAAGTAACGGAGTGACTATTAGGTTATTGAGATTCACATTAACTATGTTACATTTGAAGGTATTTTCTCACCTGTCTCAGTGTGAGCTTATTAATAACTTGCTCCTACTGAGAAGGGTGAGATCACTACTAATAATCAATTAGAGGTCTCTTATAAAAAATATATCTAGGCTATTATAGCGAAGGACAATTTATTTGCACCACCTCTTAATAAATGCACTTCATATAATAGTGCGGATTAGAGGGAGAGCGGGGCTAGTTGTAACATTTTTAACATTTTAGTATTTTGACAAGTGATAATAACTTTATGAAAGAAGTAATTTAATCAAGTTAAAAAATACCATTTCCCGTATAGTATAGAATATCATTTAGATAAATATCTTCACTGGGGCACATTGTAACACGCCATAGTGAAACACATAAATATACAATATAGGGTTTTGCAGCTAATAATTAACCATTTATGTAATATTAAGTCTGTAATAACCTTTAATTCATACACTTACACAAATGAATTTGCAACTGCTAGAATACTAAATTGGATTACTAAATCATCGACATTTTGTACCTGGTCAATATAATGATGCAACAAAGAGGTAGGCCTCAACATAGAAGTAGACTAATACAAAATATTTAATTGCAGTTTTTGGTCTAGATGTATTTATATGTGTACATATAATACTTATAGGGGCAGATTGTAACATAGTTCCCATAATATATTGGGGCAATTTGTAACACTTGCTCCCACTCATTTTTTACATCCAGCCCCCCCCCCCCCCAAGCACCCAACAAATATTTGGCAACATATCCCATTATAATCAATCACTTTCAGTCTTTAAGTCTCTCATCATAAAAGATCTTTCCAAGATGACTTATAATCATTCAGAATTTGACACCTAGTGAGTGTAAATTAATCAACAAGGATTTGGTCAAAGTGCATTGTTGCAACTTACCCCCGTTACAACTAGCCCCGCTCTCCCCTAATCTTATAACGGATCAAAGGTCCGTAATAGAACATATATAAAGGCTGTTATAACGACTCACCATATATTTAAACAACGTCCTAGATGCACAAGTAGGAAACTGAGATAATTAACAATACGTAATAGAATGGAAACGCATTAGTTTTAGCGCTAGTTGGTCTTTTAGGAACTTAATAAACTGTCAGCGACATATTATAAAATAAATATATTTTTAAAATTATTCGTGGCTAAGCCGCTCAGTCATTTACTTCCAGTCATTTTCAATTAAAAAAGATAAACATCCGTTTTGATCAGTTTATATAGCGCTTTCACATTGTAAGATCAGTATCTTATTATGCATGAACAATATATGTATATATATATATTAACAGTTCATGTTCATGATTTCTTTTCATAGAACAAACACAATACAGAATTTGTTCAGCACCTAAAATACCTCTGTTACCAATTTATACCAGGTTGAACCACTACTTTACTGCACTAAAATGGCTGGACACAACTACTCCCTGTTCTTGGCGGCCATCTTGGGTTTGTCCCTGTACTCAGTTGTCGTTGAAGGAAGTGATTGTGGATGTGTTGAGAAGACATTAAAACAACACGCCTGCTCTTCTGAGTTTGGTAAGTTTATTTATCCAGATAGATACATCGAATGTGTAATATTTCAGAATGAAGATCACATAGAATTACACCTGTTGTAGCTCAACACAGAAACCATAAGTCTAAATATAATTTATTCACATTAAAGCGTTTAACGTTTAGAATCAACAACAAACACATCTATGTATCTATGAAAAGGTTTCTGTGGATTGTTCATTTGTTTTCTTTCTTTCGTTAAATCGTTAAATCAATTTTACGTTGATATTGTGTTTCAGTTCTTAAAGTGACAGCAGACATTGAACTTCCATCTGGACAAGACATGTATTATCGTGTCCAAATTCGTTTTCCGTATAAGGTGAGATAACTAAACATTTTACACAATGCCCTGATTATTGATAAAGTGTCTCTAGCAATAGAGTATGTATCGCTTGCTTCATCATACCCTGATTATAGAGTAGGCCTACGTATCGCTAGCCTCATCATACCCTGATTATAGAATACGTATTGCTAGCCTCATCGCGCCCTGATTATAGAGTACATATCGCTAGCCTCATCATAGCCTGATGATAGCGTACGTAACACTAGCCTCACCATACCCTGATGATAGAGTACGTATCGCTAGCCTCATCATACCCTGATTATAGAGTACGTATCACTAGCCTCATCATACCCTGATGATAGAGTACGTATCGCTAGCCTCATCATACCCTGATTATAGAGTACGTATCGCTAGCCTCATCATACCCTGATTATAGAATACGTATTGCTAGCCTCATCGTGCCCTGTTTATAGAGTACATATCGCTAGCCTCATCATAGCCTGATGATAGAGTACGTATCACTAGCCTCATCATAGCCTGATTATAGAGTACGTATCGCTAGCCTCATCATAGCCTGATTATAGAGTACGTATCGCTAGCCTCATCATACCCTGATTATAGAGTACGTATCGCTAGCCTCATCATGCCCTGATTATAGAGTACTTAACACTAGCCTCACCATACCTTGATTATAGTGTACGTATCGCTAGCCTCATCATACCCTGATTATAGTGTACGTATCGCTAGCCTCATCATACCCTGATTATAGTGTACGTATCGCTAGCCTCATCATACCCTGATTATAGTGTACGTATCGCTAGCCTCATCATACCCTGATTATAGTGTACGTATCGCTAGCCTCATCATACCCTGATTATAGTGTACGTATCGCTAGCCTCATCATACCCTGATTATAGTGTACGTATCGCTAGCCTCATCATACCCTGATTATAGTGTACGTATCGCTAGCCTCATCATACCCTGATTATAGAGTACGTATCGCCTAGCCTCACCATACCCTGATTATAGAGTACGTATTGTTAGCCTCATCATACCCTGATTATAGAGTACGTATCACTAGCCTCATCATAGCCTGATTATAGAGTACGTATCACTAGCCTCATCATAGCCTGATTATAGAGTACGTATCGTTAGCCTCATCATACCCTGATTATAAACTACGTATCGCCTAGCCTCATCATACCCTGACTATAGAGTACGTATCACTAGCCTCACCATACCCTGATTATAGTGTACGTATCGCTAGCCTCATCATACCCTGACTATAGAGTACATATCGCTAGCCTCATCATATCCTATCATATCATATCGGGGTTCGGTTCCCGGTCTCGGCGGTTTAAAATAAACAAAAATGTTTCTTCCCCATCCACGTGTGGAAGTTAGTATTGTGGGGAGCCTCCGTGACCGAGAGGTAGCGTGCTCGGCCTCAGACCGCCAGGGCTCGAATTTCGAATCCTGTGTCTGGAGGACAGTGTCATCTAAATCATCTCACCATCCTCAGGAGGTTCTCCTGGCCCAGTTTAGCATATATGTGCACAAAGGTGGCCTAAAGCCCGATTCATTTCATTTCATTTTTATCATATCCTGATTCATCGCTTGGTGTTCAGCTGAGTAAACTGACTGTAAAACATAAGCAAACACTTTTGCGTTATCGGAAGCTGTCATTGCAAGATTTATATAAAACAAAGATAGTAGGCCTAGATAACTGAATAAAAACAGTAAATAATATGTTGTCTATGTAGGCTTGAATTTACCATAGTCATCTCATCCACTACAAGCCGCGAACTGCTGTCGCAATTCTCGACTTGTACTGGATGAGGATGATTGTATGTATTGGTAAACCAGTTTCATGGATATTTTCGTTCTAAAACCCTTGGTTGTAGGAGACTTAAGTCTATTTTCAGGAATGTAAAATGATGCATTAATGCATCGTGAGGACTTAAAGGGTTAAATAGGTGTATGTTACCACAAAAAGTACACATGCCGTAAAGGGATGATGGGTTTAAATTTGTAAATGCACCCTGTGATTCAGATTTTCTCACGCTAGAAAATGTTATGCACTTCCTTATATTAGAAAGCAAATTCTTAACCCTTGTCCTGCTGAACCCGGATATGTACGCTTTCAAGAAAGTTTCAACCCAAATAAAATGCCACTAAAATTGATAAAATAGTCAGTGGTAGTTGCTCAGCCAATCAAATATTTCAATTTGGGAGATGTTTATTTTTCATAAATAGAAATGTTTTTCGTCATTTGAAGCTGGAAATTGCGTTAGCAATTCCAGCTTTGAATGAATGAAAAATTTGAAACAATTCAGCAGGACAAGGGTTAATATCTAAAATGGCTTCTCAATAAAAATAATGGAATTAATTCTTAATTTTTAAAACCGATTGAAATTATTATTGAATTGTACTGGACATTTGAAAAAATGATGCTTTTTTAATAGGGCCTACTTGTAAAATATTTGCTAATATTAGAAATTGTGCAATAAAATGTATCTTGGCGTTCCAGAGTTTACACGCTCTATGCAACTTTCTTAATATAGGGAATCTTCAGCATGAAGAGCTATAGATGGATTAAAACAAGCAATGATGAATGTGGAATCACTATGAATATCGGCACAGATTACGTCATTATGGGTGAGATGCTACACTGTTTGAAAATAATTTAACATTATAAGAATCTATTTTCATTTTAAACCATTGTGTTTCCAACGCATATTTTGAAAAGTGTGAATAGGCATTTTCCTAAGGAGAAAGGAAGAATGCCTATTAACCCTAATATAACTTATATAAGTTTAAGATAACTTTCACGCACTAGCAGACAGTTGTGTCTCACTACCGCGACCCACAATTACAAGTGGGTGGAAATGACTGATATTTGTGTAATTAGAGACCAAACATTTGCAAATGTTGATGTTTAAATACCCATTTCACTCTCAACAACAGTGATTTAACCTGCTATTAAAGCGGTTTAAACACAACTAATATCATGCTTGGCGCTTTAAATGTTTACCTAGCATTGGTTTATTGCTGAGTCAACGTCTGAAGCACATTTAGCTAATATTGACAGTTTTGTCAACCGAGAGATTAAATCAGTTGAATTGATAACTGGACCTACATGTAGCGCACACAATTTTATATCTGTGAACAATTTCATTCTCTGCAACGCTCATTTTTAAAGACTGCAACTGTAGATCTATTTTTTTAACAGGTTCCGAAAATGGAGGCGGCTTGATTGACATGGATTCTTGTAGTTATAGTAAAGAATTTGATTCACACACTGACGAGGAGTTTTATGAACTGCTGAGTGTTTATAGGGATGGATACTGTAGAGGAGTTTAGGTCACCATGACGTTCTATCAGGTAAATCATTTTAGCTAAATTAAATATACATTCAAATTGATGTATTCAATAATTATTGCTTATTATGTTATATATTAGATATATATTTAATAGGATTCACTCGGGTTATATGTTTCTTCTACGCAATGTATCCTCACAGCAACACTGTAATGAAAAGACAAACAGCTGTAACTTCTTATTTGTCCACTCAACAGTTACTGTTTTTTGTCTTTAAACTGAGCACATGCTGGAGCTGTCAGTGTAATGTCACAAAAACATTATTTCTGATCCGTTTTTAGCAGGGAATGAACATATAAATAGATCTAATTTTTGTTTTAATAATTCCAGTTTTAGAACATGTGACCATTGTATTTACTTTCTTGGCCCAGCTTAGCCTATATGTGAACAAAGGTGACCTAAAACACCATTCATTTTATTTATATTTATTTTCCGTGTTGTTTTGTTTCAGACTATATTTGATCAAAGAATGATCAGTGCTTGGCGAATATTTACTGCATGAGATGTTAAATTAAACAAGCATTATTTTGCAGGGTACATCAATAGTAGATTAATAACAATTACCAATATTCCACTCTTTTTTTTTGACAAATATTATCTGTTTAAGCGTTTAATCACTGTTTATGTGCAGTATCTGTATTGTCAGTGTTAATGTCTGAACAATATATACCTGTTAAGCATAATTTGTATGACCTATTCGCATTATCATCAACATCAAAAGTAGAATTTTTTTATGACATAAAAATAATTGTATAACTATTCATTTGTTTGTAATCATCTATTTAGGTTTATTGATAAATACAATTTTAATGTGCTTAGTTGACAGCGCTGTATGAACTATTATTCTGAAATAAATTATGTAAATCCCTCATGAAATGAGTTGTGACAGAGAATTGTGTAGACTTCATGACTTGCTATGCTGCAATAATTTATGTTAAACCCCTTAAGCTCTGAGTTATGTGATTCCTTTTTTACCCACATGAGTGTCTGCTACCGCGATCCACAATATCAACTATAAATAGCAATATCAACTATAAACCGGTTTATTGTAACAAGGCATTGGTGACATTACAGTGTTATGTTCAGGAAAATGTCGTAATGAGAAGCATTGTGTGAGAACCTCGTACGTTCTGGACAAAATCGTGTGTCATCTCCGTTGTAAAACGTTAACCCTTCCAACTCTGCAATAATTTCGTAAAGGCCATGGAAACCGAAGGGTTTTTTCAATTGGAAATCATTATAAATGTCTTAGTTAGCTCTTTCCGCTTTATTTGAATACCTATGTCTTGGGTCTGCGGCCATTATAAATATTTCTATTCTTTTTGACCGTCTTTAGACGTCAGAATCTGACGTCTACAGATGCTGACGTATACAATTCAATTTAATTCGTTTATTATACAGACAAGTGCAAAATACAACAAAAATCATTTTGATTTAAGTACCCAGCCCAAGAGGCTTATAGTCAGTTTATGTTATAATCATACATGAAAATGAGGTGTAGAAACGAGGGGTAAAATGTAACCATATCAATGTACAATGGTGACGCTCCAGCGAACACACCATCGACCCGGCCCTAGCAAAGCGACGATGTAGGTCCATCTCTCAACATGGAGATAGTAGAGAAGGAATTGCAACTGCAAAATCCAAATGATGCGGATTGTATAACGCCAATTCCCTTCCTCATATGCACTGTAGTTTTCTTTGTCTTAGTTGTGGGAGTTTTACGTATTCTGAACTACCCATAGCTATACTTAACCATACTTAACTAAACCTAGCTACAGTTAACAACCCTTAACTTACTCTTAACTATACTTAGCTACTGGTAACTACCGTAATAAATATACTTAACTACCGTTAACGAGGGGCCGAGGGGGTAATCCAAATAACATTGTAGTTATTATTATATATCTGCATAACCCCCTCGACTCGTTACAACTAACTAACGTTAATTATGCTTAACAATGGATCGAAAGGGGTTGTGGGTCGATGGGATTGTGGGTCGAGAGGTTGTGAGTCAGGGACCAAGATTGTCGAGGGGGTTATGCAGATATCAATGGTAATATGATTATTATTGTAGTGCTCTGTTTATATATATCTATGCTGCGTGGAAGAAAATAAATAAGTTTAAAAAAATACATTACGATACTCGTCTTGATGATTTTTTCATGCATTTTTTTTGTAGGCCTACAGTCGTATCCCAGTCAATTGCATTTAAAGAAATGTGTTATTATTGGAGTAGGCGACCTTGCCCTAGCTATATTGTTGCAACGTTACTCCTGTTTGTTGCGCAATCCAATGCAATGCCGTACACCGCAGTACCACATAAAAGTCGTGATTTGAAAATCAAAATAGACGATATTTTTCAAAACATATAGAGGGTAAAATTTCAAGTAAAGTTGTATGGCGACGGAGTGATCGCGTGGTAGAAATTGTCTTCAAAAAATTACATAAAAATGGTATAAATATGACCATTCGAAATTTGGAAACAGAATTAATAGAAAGTATAGTAGTAATAATTACTGTGGGTAAGCGGTGGATGTAGCTGGAGTTACCATTAGCAAAAGATGGCTGACAAGGCTACCGATTCGTTTGCATTTTCATATATTTTGTGTAGTTGACGTTCTCATTTGCTCCGTCGATTTGTAGGTGAATTAATAATACTTAACTAGAGGAAATTGACATTATGCTTACCTCAAATTGTCGATAATTGTCTCATGATCAGTAAACTAAATTTGTTCAATGAGAATGGTAACTGCCAAGCGTGTTGCTGGTAACTGCAATACTCAATGATATCATGCTACTGGTAACTGACAAATTATGTTGCTGGTAACTGATACTTTATTTATTGGAAATTTTCCAATGGTGCATCATATCTACTGCCTATTTTTAATTTTACAATTGCAATTCAGTTAGCATGGTTAGTATTTGTTTCTCATCATTATTGCAGTCCGGAATCATTGACCGAGAAATCATTGGTCTTCACATTTCTGTTATTTAAGTAATGGTAGACTATACATACAATCTTGAGACTATTATATTATATAATTGATTTCAATTGTACCCGGCAAACACGAAATATTGCCACCATCTACGACGCCGGTCCAACATTAAGCCATCATTGCTCCTATTTCTGTGTTTCTGTGTATATATTTTTGTTTTGGAAAGTACAGGTCTGTGGTGATTCACAATAATAGGCTACTTATAGACAGTCATGATCTAAGTAATATATATCATCACACAAAGCCAAAAAGCAGTATCAGTTTACTTTTTTTTTTTGTAGATTATCATCGATACTTATGTTATCAGTATGTATATCTTGCACACAGTGTTAATGATGTACTGGAGAACACATTACAAAATCATGATGGATCACAACATTTCAGTGTGAGAAAGAGAATTTTGGATCTTAATAGGGAACATTGTGGACATAGATCAAAGCATTTTTACAAACCAAACACTTCATTTCAACAGATTACAAACCAATAAAAAATGAAGATGATGTTAAAATATATTTCAAACGTTTTTCAGAAGACAAATATATTCAATCTAGTGACACATCTGCTAGTACATGTCGTGGCGATTTAAATAATTTTGCCAATGTAACCCATACACAAATTCAAACTGATGATGATGATATAATATATATAATACATGCATTAGTACCTGGCGTTATTCGCAAGATAATTTTAAAACGACACTGCAATCAGGCCAAAAATCATCCAAAAGCAAACATTTTATTTTCGCTTCTTGATACGTTCATAATATGAACATGTTTTTTTTAAATTTTGGGTTGCTGTGGCAACGTAGCAATTTAGCGTGCCGAAAGCGCCATTTATGTGTTTCTCCCGTATTTCTTATTATGGGCATGTTGAGTATGGACATATCAAGGAGCCAAAATAAAAAATTATTTTGGCCTGATTGTGTCGCTTTCAAAAAGTATTTTAAAATGTTTGTTTTTTCTGTAGATTTATCAGTCTGTTCCAAGACCAGTATGCATGTTGTATTCGACAGCTACAAAACGTACAATGCATTATCCAAAAAAGGGAAGCGGTATTATTACCAAAACATAAATATATGTGCTCTCGTGTCACGGCCTTGTGGTACCCGATACGGCTTCCTACTGGCCAACATAATTACCCCTTAATTACCATGTCATGCGTTCTTTCTGATCACGCTAAAATGTCTAGCATATCTAAAAATTATATTATAGCCACCAAACCCATTCATCTATATCCATTTCAGCAAAAGCTATAATTATAGGCCTACATTTCTTTTAGGTCATGGCACAGAAGTGACCATTTTGTTTGTCCTATGACCGCCATTATGGTTTTAGACAACATGATTATCTCTGAAATTATTTTCTGATCATATACCTGAAAACCCTGTGATAGACAGCAGAAACATCGATTTGTCCTAATTCCGGCAAAGGCTATCATTTCTTGCATGGTCATGCTTCTGTGATGGTTATTTTTCCGCCGCCGCAGCCACCCCCCCCCCCTCTGTTGCTGATTTTGCTTGTCTGATGGCCGCCAATTTGGTTTCTGAAATCTGAAGTGTCTAACATGGTTTCTGGATAATGCCATCAGGTGATGTGTGTAAGAAAATCCTATGGCAGACACTAAAGTCACGAATCTCTTTCTATTCTATGTAAAATGTTTAAAAAATGTTTGAAATTTGTCAAAAGACGGCCGTTCTGAGTTTTATTCACATAAAAGTTGAACTACCCTCTGGCCACACAACTAGATCTGGTATACCTGGAAAACCGACGGCATACAGCGAAATCGTGAAGCTCTTTCTATTTTATCAAAACTATAGCAATTTATCGTTTTGAACTTGCACAAATGGCGGCCATCTTGAATTTTACTCGCAATGCAATAACTAAAATACGTTCTGGCCACACCCCTATGTCAGACATGCTTGGAAACACTATGGTACACAGCAAAATTATGATTTTGCTTCTATTTTATAAAAAATTATATCAATTTACTGTTTAACTTGCACAAATAGCGGCCATCTTGAATTTTATTAACAGTGCAATGTCTAAAGTACTTTCTGACTACAGTACTACGTCAGGCATAACAAAAACCCTTATGCTACACACCAAAATCAAGAATCTGCATCTATTCTAACGAAAATATTATGATTTTTTTGTTTCATCTTGTACAAGTGGCGGCCATCTTGTATGTTGACATTTCTCGGCGTCTTAAGTAGAAAATAATTCTGGGCTCCTAGGCTAACTTTAATCAGGATAGGCCACTGAGCCTTAAAAATGGTGCTTTTATCCGCCAAATTATGATAAGCGTAAAATTTGATACTAAGCTACATGACTATAAGTATACTTTAAAAGTCAAAAGAGACATCTCCAAAATGTTGTTTTTTGCAATACACATGTACAGTGATAAACATAGTGATAAAAGGGTCAAGTGAGGACATAATCCAGATGGAGTTAGCACATCTCTCAGGTGACATTGTTATCAAACATTGTGAAAAGTACACTTATCTTGGTTCAATTTTTCCTGCTGATGGCAGTATGAATACAGTCTTAACAGAGCATGTGAAAGATAAATCAAAACATTTGTTGAAGCTAATTGCCTTTTTTCAGAAGAATTAGGATTTCCCATCTTATGTTTAAAGAAAAGTCCTAGAAGTTGCTTTCCTCCCAACTTTTTTGTATGGCTGTGAGAGTTGGCTTACAGATAATGTGAGTGAGGTAGAATATGTGTATATGACAGCAGAGAAGGCACTTTTGGGGGTTCGTGTAACTACCATCTTCCCTTCAGTCTCACGCGAGTGCTACCGCAGGAGCCTGGCTGTACCGAGTACTACAATCAGTTATTCTGTCTATGTGGTCATCTTGGGGGGGTGTCTGAGATTCAAAACTCATTGGATGTTTCAGATTTATAAATATGTGATAAAAGGTCACGAAGAATTGACCTCTTGTTCATCTGTCATGCACAGTTACCTGTTTCCGTTGCTAGATGTATTATATAGACAAGTTGGGAATCTCTCATTTTGGACATTGAGGTGTACCGAATTTCGTCATGGCGGCCAGTAGGCCTAATCATATAGTGGCCGCCATTCAGGGAGCTTGGAACACAATGACATCAGCATGAGATTCCGAGCTTATATATCTATCTGATTCTATCGTACCAACGGAAACAAGCAAGCTTTGCTGTCAGCCAGCTGTCAAGCACTGTCTGATTGGCCGGTCTTAAGACACGCGACAATCAAGGTATCTCGCTATTTAAATCCAAAAGACAGGCTTATGTGCTCCTGAACCCATTTTTATCTGTGCACATCGTCTACACAAACATGGACTTAAGTGTACGAGTACCAGAACACCAGAGACTAGCGTTTTCGAGACTGAACGTAATATTGCATAATCTGCGGATTGAGACGGGTAGGTGGGCTCGTATAACCCATAAAAACCGGCTGTGCCCCTGTGGTCTCATGCAAACCGAGCAGCACATAATCGAGAACTGTAACTTACTTAGTAACAGCAGAGAGTGCTACCCTGGGGTGACATTAATATTGAAATTTTGTTAAATACGGCAGAACCCGACATGTTTAAAGTAATCTATGAAATGCTTAATTATTTCTCATAAGTCAGATCAGCTGGTTAGAATTCTAACGTTTAATGTAATTGTATAACACTATATGCCACACGTCGTCATGCAGCAACAAACTTTTCTTGGACCACTGTTAACATACATGTGCTCACTCTGTTCAATAAAACTATCTATCTACCTATACGGATCTAGTGTTTGTAAACTAAGCCCTGTTATATTTATGTTGACCCAGTGTTGGTCCACCGCCTATAGACCGTGGGCTGAAAGTCAAAACCCTCGCCCCCCCCCCCCCATGGGTATTTTTGTAGATCATCTTTTTTAACCTTACTATGTACTAAGCTACTTTCAGGTGGTCTGCAGATTTTCTATGCATGGACAAGGTCGCCAGGGGTCATCAAAGTATGGTACCCTTGACCCTTAGGGCTGTATAAGAATGTGTCATATAAATAGGTCGAAACCCGAGCTAAGTACACATAGTTTTTTATTTATTAGGCTTTATATACACAAAAATATAAAATAATCGTACAAATATGCAATTGTAAGTAAAATTGTGTACATCATGATGTCGAATACAGGTGACCAGCACCCTAACTAAGTTCGACATCCAGGATAAAATTTTTATACATGGTAATTACATTTAAAATTACACTTAAAAGTACAATTAAATAGAAATATATTGTACATATTTTTTGTTTCCCGCGCTAAAACCAGGGATTTGTATCTCCATCCATTCCCGAAACAATGATTTGGTCAACGAATAAAACAAATTAACTCTTTAAGTGCTTCATTACTACTTAACATTTTCCTTTCATTTGAAGTTGGCATTGCTCACGCAATTGCCAACTTCAAAGGAAAGGAAAATACCTCCTCACTTAAAAATTAAACCTGCTAAATTTCACAATGGGGGCTTTACTCAAGATTTATACATGCATATTTGTTCAATTTCTGTCAAATTTTAGTTGTGGAAAAACAGTATGAATGCGCTTAAAAGTGTCGCCCGCACTCAAAGGGTTAAGAACGACAATAGTCTTGATCAGCAGGATAGTGTTATTTAGAACTCTCTGCCACCATTTGTTGGATGAGATGTTGGTATGGATGTGTGTGGTGTCACCTTGTGGTCACGATGACGGATACCAGTAGAAAATAATCTCCTCCACATCTATAAAAAAATCACGCGAGCACACACTCACCCACTGTCTCCTTCACTGACGCACGCACGCACGCACGCACGCACGCACGCACGCACGCACGCACGCACGCACGCACGCACGCACGCACGCACGCACGCACGCACGCACGCACGCACGCACGCACGCACGCATGCAAACAAACTCACTCACCCACCACTGTTCGTTTTATGAATAAAAACACACGGTCAACACAAATTGGTGCTTCTTCTTGCTAATCGAACATTTTTGGAAAACATATCATTACTGCTGCTACAATATCTTCGTTACTATAGGCCTACATATTCGACCTTATTTATGACATTTAGCGGATAATTTTTTTTTACATTTTCAACTGATTTTTGTTACATTGGGTGAAACGTCATTTTTTACATATTGAACTAATATTAGATATTATTAATTTAGCGCAAGGTTATTTTTTTACATAGTGAACCAACTTTTGATTTCTTACTTTTTGCAGGGTTTTTTACATATTCAACCGATTACATTTATAGCGAATTTCAACACACTACCCTCCACAAACAGGATTCGAAAATCGCGCCCTGTAGTCAGGTTATTTTTCCAATATAAATGTCTACAGGAAGTGGTAATGCAATAGTGTACAACCTCAAAATCACGTGATGAGACTATACACAGGGGCATTTGTGTCATGTTTTCTTAAAATAAAAAAATGTGAAAATAGCTGTATTTTTTTAGTAATTGCACTCGGTTTGCGTTTGCGTTGTTAATAATATTATTGTCCCGGTTAAAAGATTGGTCCAACGTCTTGTGTTTGCTTGAATGCCACTGTCGATTATTTAGGGATAGAGAATCCCAGCAAACACGGGATATTCACACAATGCTGTTTCAATGTTGGCTCATCGTCTTCGACGCTGGCCCAATATTAAAACAGCATTGGGTAAAAATGTATCCGCTAAATGTCACAATCTATCAGATCGCCCCCATCATCGGATGTTTAAAATAAACTTTGATTTTGAAAATTATTTTAGTCCTTGAGAATATAGTCAGAGAATTGTATTTATACAGTTTAGTTGCAGAAACCACAAACTTTTAATCGAAACTGGGAGCCATAGAAATGTACCAAGATAATTGAGAACATGTCCAAAATGTAACAGTAACACCATCGATAATGAGTTCCTTTATCTTATGTGTAGTTTGTTTTAACTTATAGCGTCAAAATTCTATAATAACCCATCAATGCTGATATATATATAATACATAATAAATTATATAAGTTATATGATATGTCTATTTTGTGTCCCATGCCCTTATTAGGCCAATATTGTTTGTATATTTTTTGTATACAACGAATAATGAATAATTATGAATAGTGTAACTGCTGTATAATACAATGTTGTATGGGGTGGGGTGGGGTGCGCAGTGAGGTATATGGTACTGTACACAGAGCCACGCAAAGCAACATTCAGTCACTGACTATGTATTTTCATGGCCTATTTTAATTCCATTTGGGCTCTTTTTCGTGTTTTTTAACTCAAGGTCAGAAGCAAACCGCGTTCGTCTATCCGCCACACAAGCGAATTGTATGTTCAAATTGTGATTGCGACCTGAATCAATAATAATATTTTTATTAAAAATTATCAATTTATCCCATAATTTTACTTAAAATATCTTGTATAAACGTATGAACGATATGATGTATTAGCGGCCACATATTTGAATTAATAAATTTGTCCACGACAAAAACTCCAGCCCCCCCCCCCCCTCTGTGTGGCCAGAGGATCAAATGAACAAATGAAGCGGAAAGACTGACTAAGACATTTATGATGATTTCAAATTGAGAATAACCCTTTGTTCTACAAGGTTTACACGGAAATATGTCAGCGTTTTAATGGTTAAATTGCACAGCATATATACATGTAGTTAAAATGAATAAGTACCCAGCTAACCCTTGTCCTGCTATAACCGGATATAAACGGGGTTAAGGATGTTTTAGATCAATAAAAATATCACTTAATTTTGATAAAATAGTTTTTAATAGACGCTTTGTTGATCCGATAATTTAATTTTAGATATGTCTATTTTTCATAAATAGTAATATTTTTTGTCATTTGAGTTAGCAATTCCAGCTTCAAATGACGAAAAATACAATTGGAGCATTTCAGCAGGACAAGGGTTAACAAGAGACGCCGAACCAGCGTTGTTGTAATGTTGGGCCAGCGTCTGGCGATCTCATCTTCCCTACAGCAAGGCTAGACAGCTCGAGATTAGCCTTGCTCTAGAGAAGATTGGCGATCTGAGGTCGTATTGGCGCTCGTATTGGCTGTTTCGCGGTATGGCGAAGAGGGCTTCCGAAGGGATGAATGCATTTGACTAGGCTAATAAAGCCCGCTCGTTCGACTTTTGTTTTTTTGACCCGTTTTCTGATATCCCCTACCTTGCTACCAGTAACAAACCTGTTTAATAACACACAGTGGTAGGCCTAATCATGATAATGTTTCATGTTATAATAGAAATATTCCGCCGCAGAATCTATTCATATCGCTAATTATTTCCTCGCTCACAACGTTCTGTTTCTGCCCAGCAAGGGGCGAGGTGTATAGTGGCTGGTACTGTCGGCTGGCTCGTTATCCGCCCTGATGTGTTAAAATACAAAATGTATCTTCCCCGCTGAATGCTAAATATTAAAGCGGCTCCTTGGGATGACATCAATTCTCGTTTTTAATTTTGTAATGAAGTAGTGTATCCCACAGATCATGATTTTATTTTTTTCAGAGTTTTTAGATTAAAAAAATATTTTTTTATTAACATTTCTATGAATCCGTGAAAAACCTAAACAAACTTATTGTATACTTAAACACCTGCTAAAGGACGTTTGAATGTTCCTACATCATTGGACCACATGTTGATGCAGTCGGCCCAGCGTTGATCAGACAATCGGTGCTGCGGGGGAACCCCCGAATCAACTCATTCCAAAACAAAATTGAGGGTGGCAGCTATTGATTTACCTGTGTGGTTATTTTCATAATGTCGTCTGAGATTGTGGTCTAGTGTGATGTATGATGTGAACAAGCTTGCTTACGTCACAATATTGGAAATTGGAAATTGAACTAGTGTCGTCTTTTCAGTGCTTTAACAATTTTTTTATATTTTTGTATTTTATTCACTATCAATAGGCTATATATAGCTTCATATCAATTTAATTTTCAAAATTGAAAAAATTGACAATTCTCATCCCAAGGAGCCGCTTTAACTATATGTGGTTTAAAGAAGAAAGAACATTACCACGTATTGGTAAACCAGTTTCATGGACATTTCTGTTCCAAAATCCTTGGTTGTAGGAAAATTAAGTCTGTTTTCAGGGATGTAATGTGATGCTTTAATGCATCGTGAGGGCTTAAAAGGTTAATCCCCTCCTCCTCTATCTTTCTGAAGACCACTCACTCACTCATTCATTCACTTCTGTAAACCCAAACCTTAATTTAAACTAGTGTTCAACTGCAACATGCGCATGCCTGGGACGGTCAAGTGTAGGCCAACAGTTGCCTATTGAGTACAGATTGACGGCATTAACATAGCCACTGAACTGATCACAAGATACTACTTAAACAAGACATTGCTTCAATGCTGTTTTAATGCTAGGCCAACGTCTGCGACGCTGACCCAACATCGAACCAGCATTGAATAAATGTACAATGTTTGAGAGAAAGTCCTCCTGCAGCTCCCAGCAAACACAAGACATTTGTATAACATTTATACAACGTCGGCCCAACGTTTTCGACGTTGGTCCAGCATTGCATGAAGTCATACAAATGTTTTGTGTTTACTGAGTGTCAATACAAGCTTTTGGGGTCAAGCAGTTTCCAAATCCCCCCAGTAATACAGTCAGTTTGTTTGCAAGCCAGCGACCAAGTAGGGGTAAGGGCAAAGTGCTTTGAATTATTAACTCATAGATGTCGCTCAAGTATATATAAACTTGCTATGATTTGAGAACTTGCTCTTAATGAGGCTTTGGGTATGAAACGCATAATTATTTAGTATTATTATGGTATAGGGCCTTGGCCTACCCATGGGCACTATTGCCTTCTAGGGGACCCTTGTCCCGCGAATTTTGACAGTTGACCACACCTTTAAATATAGCTTACAATGTTTTGTCGAAAAATCGCGTTAGAATATTGAATTTTAGTAACAAGATCTTCTTTTCTATCCAGAGACTAGCTAGGATTAACCCTTGTGCATCCCAAATCCGATAACATGCACCGACACTGTACACTCCGAGGGGAGGGGTGGTAACTTGTGTCGACCACGCCTTCCCTGTGTGCAAGTTTCTTTGCTGTGTGTGAGTACATATATTTAGCCAGCAAACACGAGTCATTCATCTAATGCTGTTTCAATGTTCAGGCCAGCGTCGGAGACGGTGTGCCAACATCAAAACAGCATTAGGTGAGTGCCTCGTGCTAGCTGGGTAACTCCCTCTTCTGAGGAGAGGGTGGCTCTGATAGGAGACGTTTTGTGTGATAATCAAAGCAGTGAGCTCTTTATCATATCACTGCAGTCTTTTTTCTAAAGCAATGAGCTCTTTATCATTACATTGATGGCACGGCAGGCACGGAGGGCTGGCTAAACATGATGATTCAATGATGGTGGTTTCACACACACTGCTCAGAATTCAGAGAACAATGTCAATAAGGGCAGTCCTTGCTCTTTCCTCTGGGGGCTGGTCGTTCAAAAGGCTGTTTCTTAGAAACAGCCGTTTGAACGATATAGAGTCTAGATTTATAGAATCTATATGGTTCAGCAGCCCTAGTTCGTTGTCTCCTGGACTTACGTTGCCAATGCTTTGTACAATCACCTACCTCACCAGGTGAAAAGGGGGAGGCACTATTAAGTTTATGACAGAACTAGTGCATAATATCGCGTCATCCCTCGGGCTGCGCGCTCCTCAGTTGAGGGTAGAGGTGGTAACTTGTGTAGATCACGCCTTCACTGTCATTCATAATTATATTAACTCTAGTCAGCCCAGAAAACACGTGGTGTTTACCCAAGGCTGTTTCAATACTGGGCCAGCGTCGCAGACTGTGGCACAACATTACAACAACATTGGGTCAAGGGCTCTTGTTTACTCCGAAACGATAGATCACATACACCAGGAAACGTTCAACCAATGTCGATTTACTGTTAGCCTAGCATCGTAGAAGATTGGCCAACTGGTTGAACGTCTCGTTCCTGCCAGATAGAGTCAATAACCCTTTAAGCCCTCACGATGCATTAAAGCATCATTTAGGTCCCTGAAAACAGACTTAATTTCCCTACAACTGACGGTTTTAGAAAGAAAATTTCCATGAACTCTTTTACCAATACATGACAATTTTCTACTTTTCACCCACTTCAAGTTATCTTGGCTTGTAGTCGATGAAGATAACAATGGTAAATTCAGGCTTGAAAGGGTTAACAGACAAATTATATCACGTGATTCTAGAATGGCCTATCAGCATCTGCATCCAGCCAGTTTGTCATGTCTCTGTCATGTCTTTCTGGCCAATCAGCCGTCTATTTCTCTCTTTTCAGGCTCTCAGTCTTGGCAGGCTCCACTCGTCTTTCTCCTTGTTAGCAGTCTGGAGACTGGAGAGGGAACCAAGGGAAGACAAGCACTGCCACACCATCATCACCTGAACACCTGACACATCATCACCTGGGCAAATAGAAACAATTCTAGCAACAGAGGGAAGACAACCATGCTACACAATCTCCTGGTCAAGGAGAAAAAACTCTAACAACAAATAGAAGACAGACACTTCCAAACAATCTCCACCTGGTCAAATAGAAACAACTCGACAACACTCAACAGGTTGGTGTAATTATGCATTTTACAAACATACTGTAAGAACTAAAATAATAATTATTGGTTGATGCCATGAAGTTTATAATGCACCATGCCAATTGGCTAAGAATGACAAATGCTTTGTTGCCAACTGATATGAAATATACGTCTTACAATCCTGTCCATAGCCTCTTGAAAATTCATTTTTAAAAAGTTAATTTAATAGTATGAAATGGTTGGACAACATGGTACGTGCCAAATATATCATACTCTTAAAAGGGTTTGGGGGTATATTCTTAGAGGTTTGGGGGGCATGTGGGTAGGGAAAATGAGGAAAATGTCATTCATTTAGTTTTTTCATATTGCCTTTTTTGAAAAGGTGGACAGAAAAAAGGGGGTTTTTTCGTAGGCCTACCACCGAGTCCCCTGGTTACGAGCTTACGGATAAGTCATATAGCTATTTATTTATACATTGACATTTGTAATCTGAATACTGCTTTGCAAAGCCAGAAGGCAGAATATGCTCACTTGTAAGTAAGCAGTTTTTGTCTTCTGGTTTGCGCTGCAGAATAGAGCACATAGTGAGCTCAGTCCTGTGAGGATTTAGTCTATATAGAAGTCGTATTGTTAGATTTAGTTATCCAGTTACTAGATTCAGTTATTATACAATACACTCGTTTTTACATCTTATAGGCAAAATTTGCGATATCACGGTGTGTTTTAAACCTTGCAAATAAAAGACACGTTCCAGCCTCAAAAGTGAAAATTAACCCTCCAGCTGCTATAAACTCAACTGTAGCCCTTTTTAAATCTTACACCCGTTTACTCCACTTATAGCGGTAAGAAAACGTGGCCGGAAAATGGTTGCCATTTGAAGTTGTGGGTCGCGGTAGCGAGACACAACTTCAAGTGGGTGAAACATTAAATAAATTAACTCAGCAGGATCCCAGTAAGCACAAAACATCTGTATAACATTCATACAACGCCGGCCCAACGTCTCTGATGCCGGTCCAATATGTATAAATGTTATACAAATATTTTGTGTTTACTGGGAAAAGGGGTAAATACCCGTGCATCAGCAAAGATATGGGTTTATTATTCAAATAAAAATATTTTCTGATTGTACTACACCCTCAAGTTGGTAAAAATACTTATTTTCGATTTACAATATACGCCAATTTTTCAAATTTACAGCACATTTATCTTTTTTTTGTAGACACATAAAACGGTTGATCTAGGTCTATATATATAGCAGTGTGGTCGAAATGTAGACGCACTTTTTGCACTTGTAGTGCAAGAGCATTAGAGTTGAACCTGGAATAATATTGCAGAAAGCTGATTTTTTCAGGAATGATACCTGGACATCCCCCAGATGAATGCCGAAGAGTCCCCAAAAATCCCCCTTGTGCCATTTTTTTAATTCAAGATGGCCGTCACTATGTAACGCTATTTTCGACAAAACAGGGGTATAGGGGAGACCGGGGCTAGCTCGCACAGAACAGTGTCTAAAATTCTGACAGTAAATGTATTTTCCTTCTGTGCTGCCTCCTAGTAAAGGACAGTATCAGTACCCTTGACTTAATGTTCGAAGTTTGTTTTGCAAAACGAAATATGAAAAAGTATGTTATTCTGCTTAATGTTTGCCATTGAACCTGGCAGTTTCAACTCATATGGTTGTAGTACCCTGACTGAAGTTAAAAATCCTTTATACATGTTAGATTGTCTTCTATGATGTTGGTTCAAAATACATCCATGAGGGGTTTGTTTGAACAAAGAACAAATAAAATGGGGCTAGTTCGAATGTTCAGACAAACCCCACAAAATATCTAGTACATTCAACACTGTTCAGACACACCCCATCCTATGATCGAACTAACCCCAGGTGTGGGGTTTGTTCGAACAGTGAAAAATCTAACTTTAACATGTTTTTCTGATCCTACTTAGTTTTCCATTTTAAAAAAATATATACTAAAAAGAACATCTATAGTTGAATACTTCTGGACAGAAATATCAGTTTCCTAACTTCAATACCATAACCCTGATCCTTAGCCACCATATCCTGCCTATTTTACTATATTAAAGAGCAATATTTGGACATTATAATACCATATTATGACGTCAATGTGTCATGTCCTCATATTATCATATCCTGATATTACCCTGACATAAAATGATCATGTCCTAGTTTGAATGTGTTGTATGCCAAGCTCGATTTCGACCCTTTAAAGATCCCTAAAATCTCAAAACAAAATAGTCAATGAAAATAGCTGATTTATAGATACAATCTACAATAATTGTAATATTGTTATTGGCACAAATCACAAATCTGCCATTAACACTCATAAAACCATTTTAGCGTAGCAAATAACGATACAATATTTCAATTTGACAAATAATTTAACCCTTTAGTCCCTGAAATTACTAATAATAATGTTATATTTCATGTTGTAAGATGCATTTTGTGATGAAAATATATCGTTATAGATTTCAAAGTGCCTCAAATATAGTGATGCTAAAAATATTATTTGCATATATTTGATATAGCTATTCAACCCTTGAAACTAACAAACAAACCAAGTGTACATAAAAATAAGAATAATTAAAAGCTACAATATGTGAAATTGTCAATATAAAATTCATAATCACTATATGCCCAGTAACATTTTAACATTGTAAAATGTATTGATAATTATGCCTTGTCTTAACCTTACAACATTTATAACTTTGTAAGCCCCTGCTTCGTGAATCTAATAAAAATCATGTGATAAAAATGTATAAAACATTGCTGTGTAGAGTCGGGGTAACAACTATATTAAAAAAACAGATGTCTGTCATATTCAACTGACGAAGCCAAAAATAATGCCTTTTAAAAACATTCTTCAGTCGTATATATAATTAATACACTAAATTATTTGCTTCTTGGGGCTTCAGCACAGAACATTGAGGCAGACAAACACATCCTCCAGGCCATATGACAAAGTCATTTTCCAAATATTCTTTCTCTTCGCATTAAACTATGTAGGCCTATTGTCCTTCCACTTTTTTTTGTAATAGATATAGGAATACAATTTATATTTTTTGGTCATGATTCAACTTGTTAGCAAATAAATGTAGTGAATGAAACTAGATAATTGGCTTCGCAGTAGATCCAGAGCACAGCGGTAGCGACCAGTAAAATTATCAGAATAACTAACAAAAAACTTCTGCTGTTACAGTATCAAGTATATGTATCAGGTTTTTTACTACTATAACCAGCACTTCGCCGCTTTCATCAATCCATATAATTTAAAAAAAGATCTGCTCATCCGTATGTAAGCAAGACAATGCAGCAAATAAATACGACATTTTATCTTTATTACAACAATTTACCACAATCACTAGTTTTTTAATGTGGTTTAATGTACCTGTGATTAGTGTGGGTGGATCATCAAGATTTGCGGCGCGGCATGGGCAACGTTCTAAGGAAAGGGGCTGTCATGACAAAACTATCATATCATGAATAATGACGCTAAGTGAAACAATGCAATATCTGGAAACTGTACAATTTTAAAACACTGTGAAAAAATAATGATAGTGATTATTTTAATCTGTTGAAAAGGGGCGAATTCAGTACATCCCAAGTGAAAACGAAAGTTTCCACTATAGGCTATTCGGACCAAATCCAGTATTCTACCCTGACCAATAGAAGAGTGGTTCAGCTTTTCACATGATGAGATCAGCCAACCACCGCCATCGTTCAGTTGTAATTTAAATTAGGGGTAGAATACCAGACTTGAAACGGCTATTCTATATCCTTTCAATGTTTAACAATAGTGAGCACATGATAGGGTGCTAGATGATATAATGTGTGTTAAATTTTAAATGCAGCTATAATATTATGTGTCCCTCCCCCCTGCCAGCACACAGGATAATCGCCACATTCTACACTTTAGTTGTCGTAATCATTATTACTAGCGAAATATTTTTTAATCGTAAAATAATTCTTAAAATCCAGAGCTTAACTGCACATGTTGTATGACTTTTTTGTCTTGGTCAGAAACAATTTTTTTGCTACATGTGTTTCAGTACTACTATATTCCCCGGATCGTCAGAAATTTATATAACGCATTATTTTTGCATTTCTCGCCTTGGATATTGAGCCTTATTTTACAAGGCCCAACGGCAACAGGACAGACGTGAAAGGCTTGCATTTTTTACAATTTTGGAAGGGTATTAAAACAAAACAATGACAAGGTGCATGGACATTGTCCAATATCATAATTTTGCCGTAGACTGATCAGAATATAAAGATAGTTATAGCCTTGTAGGGGCGTGTTAACACCTAACAACAATAAGAAGCCGTATCTTAACAGAAAACCACCACTTTTTGTGAAAATATATATGCCCCCCAAATGTGCAAAACACACAAAGAACGGCTTGACTTTCAGAAAATAAAACAATAAAAATAAAACAAACATTTATTTGATTTGTTAATTAGCTCCTTTGTTGACGACCATGTCTTCTTGACTTTGACATTTTTCAAGCAGTGATAGGCCTATGGAAAATCGCGCCTCTGAATTTGATCCTCCGGGGACTTAGGCATTTTAAAATTGTTTTAATTGAATGAATAACTGATACCCCTTGCTACAGTCAGAATTAGCGCGGGGCCCGCCCGAGGAAGAGCCTTATTCTCCTTCACCTGAAAACGTGATGTGATGTGTAATATATATCGGGCGGGCACCGGCCGTAGCAAGTAATAAGTAATTTATTCTAAAAAATTCCAAGGCAAGATGCAGAGAAATTGTATGCCAGGTGTCGATCAGCAGTAGGATTTTAAATCCATGCCTGTTTCGTAAAACAAAACGAAGGAAACTTTAAAAGCTGTGCCAACTGTTGTGTGGTGGATAACTGACATCTGCTGAATAATTACACATGCTTATTATGTTTATTATCGCCAAAATGTTCAAATTAAAATTTAACTTAAATTAGTTACATCAGTTCGATTAGTTAAAATGAAGCATAAATTTCGTAAAAATAGTTTTTTTACCGAGGTTTTGTAAGCCTTTACTTAATAAAAATCTCCCTGCTTCCGGAAGGTACTGCTAGGCATATTCTACCCCGACCAATCGAAGGGCGGTTCAGTCTGTCACATGACAGATCGGCCGATCACCGCCGTTACTAAGTTGTTAATTAAATCAGGTAGAATACCAGATTTGTATCGGGACTTCCGTTATCTCCACTAGACCTAGTCTAACTAACACTGAAAAACACCAATTTCTTTAAAAAAAAAAATTGTTTGGCAATACCAGCTGACTGCCAAACAAGTCTATGAAAAACAGACTCTGGCGTGCAGAATTATATCTGATCATCGGACTTAAATCTTTTCTAAAAACTGTCGAAAAACTAACAATTCTGGAACAAAATTCAAAATTCCAGCTGAACTCCAATTCTTTAGACCCAAAATTTTACACCAAAGATTATAAATCAAAATTTTCATATAATTTAATTTTATTGAACTAAATTATTGGTGACCACGGTCCGGTCATCACGGTATTTCAGATAATAGCGTCTTATTAGCGGTTGAGTTTAAAGCAACTCCTTATGTTGAGAAATTGTCAATTTTGACAATTTTGACAAATTTATTCATATGAGGCTATATGGCCTAAAGGAAATACAAAATAATAATAAAAAAAATTTAAAGCACTGAAAATGACGAAACTACTTTTAATTTCCAAAAGGTATATTGTCATGTAAGCAAGACTGCCACAAAAACCAACGATCTCAGACGGCATGATCAAAGTAACTACATGGTTACATCAATTGCTGCCGCACTTAATTGGGATGGGAACGCGATGATCGGGGGGAGGGAGGGTTCCCCCACAGCATTGATTGTCTGCTCAACGCTGGGCCGACAACATCAACTTGAGGCCCAATGCCGTGCAGTGCTAGCATTCAACCATCCTTTAGATGAGCTGTGTGATTGGGTTTTTCATGGATTCTTACAAATATTATTAAAAAATGATTTTGTAAATCAGAAAAAATCTGAAAGAAATGAAATAATGATCGCGGGATACACTAACAGTTATTTCATAAAACAATTTTAAGCCAAAATTGTTGTTGAAAAATTGTGAACATAAGCAGTTCCTTTAACTTGGTGGGCGGGGGCCCTAGGGTAGTGGTTAGCACCGCTGCCTTTCACGCCAGAGTTCGGGGTTCGGTTCCCGGTCTCGGCCTCAGCCCGCCAGGGCTCGAATTTCGAATCCTGTGTCTGGAGGACAGTGTCATCCCAATCATCTCACCATCCTCAGGAGGTTCTCCTGGCCCAGTTTAGCCTATATGTGCACAAAGGTGGCCTAAAGCCCGATTCATTTCATTTCATTTCCTTTAACTTGGTCTATAATAAAATGATTATCTTCAGACGTCAGACTCTTATCACGCTTCTGCATGTGTATCTACACAACACTCACGGCTGGCCCTTGCCGGGGGGAGGGGGGGGGGGGCTGGTTGTGGCACCGAATAGAGTGTTTTGTGTGAAGTCTACTTGTATATATATTAGAGTATGGTGTACTGGGTGGCATGGAGTCAAGGTGCATTATACCACGCTCTATTCTAGGCCTGTAGCCGGAAACGACATAAATATAACGTCAAAACATCAACAAAGCGCAAAAAACTGGCTATAGAAGATAAGGAGAATGAGAAAAAAAAAAAGAGAAGAGAAGAGGAGTAAGAATAAACGAAGAGAAAAAAGCATAACGAAGAGAAGAAGGAAAACAACAAGAGGACCGAGCTCAAACTAAGAGCACCTGTAAAGATGCAATATATCACTCTCTACTTACACCTCTGAGCTTGGTCGAGAGAGAAGAAGAGAAAAAGGAATAGAGGAGAGAAGAGAAGAGGAAAGAAAAGATAACAAAAGCAACAACAACAATAATAAAATATAAAAACATAAGAAAAGACGGAGAAAATGATGACAAAAAAACTCCTATACCAACGCTCAGCCTAAAACAACAACATCAAGAAAACAACAACAGATTCAAAGTTTAGTCTCCTATACCACGCCCTGAATCAAAAAACCCTGCAGACGAGCCTTCGCCTCTGAGCCTGTGCCTTAGCTCCCCTTGCTGCTTCCTACTTAACATGAAGACAACAAATAAATACAAAAACACTAGCTGGCTGAATGCCCCCCCCCCCCCCTCAGGTTTTTCCACCTGTGGGGATCATACACAGTCATTAAACACTCCCGTGCCTACAGCGCTAGAGTTTTCTTCTCTCTGACTTGTGCCGGGATATCTAATGCAAATTTCACACTGTTAACATATTAACCCAAGTCTTGCATTACAAGCCATGCCCACTCCGTTTTCGTATACCCAGAAAACACAAAATATTGATAGGCCGACGGCATCGACTGGGTCGATTCTGCACTGGTGTCGTAGACGGGGACCCAACATTAAACCAGCATTGGATCACTACCTAGCTTTGCTGGGTAATTATATTATAATCTGTTGTGTCTTTTCTGATGCAGGAAACAAAATCAGCAAATGCTGGCAACATTGGTCAAATATTAAGTGATAGTTGGTTCGAAATCTCTGTAGTGAAAGTGCCATGCATAATGCATACTGTGATATCAGAAAAAATATCAGTTGTGAAAGGGATATGCAGTGGCGGATCCAGAATGTGCAAGAGGAGGGGGCGTGAGCCACATTTTGGCTGAAAAAAGGGGTGTTAGCTTCACTTTATTCCAAAAAATGCATGAAAATGCGATTTTTTCACCAAGAAGGGGGGGGGCGTACGCCGGGTACGCCCTATGCTGGATCCGCCACTGGATATGATTGACAGTTCCCTAATTTTCCTCACCCAACCATCAATCACTGCTAACCAACGTGATTGGTTGACACATCTCGTATTTCTCTCAACCTTGGTGCTTACCGTGAAAATACGATAGTTTTTCTAAATCGTTCTAATCATGGTGGCCTAATGTTTGAGATTATATATAATTTATTTTTGTATATAGTGGAAAACATAAATTAACAGCGATTTTAATGTTACGGACAGTAGTAGACTATGTAACTGGTTATATGTATATATATATATTGTGACATTTTTAGATTATCCCTAGGGTCGAACTAGTTTCAGGGTACCAGGGTGTTTGTTGAAACTAGTTTCAGCGTACCGGATGTGGGGTCGTTGAATATATATAGTATAATTTTCAAACATGGCCGCCATTCAAATTAGGTGCTAAAAAATCTCGCAATAAAATACACGAGGACGAAGCATCGTTGTGTTATTAAGCTTGTGTGCTGTTTAGGTTTAATTGTACATGTATCAATGAAAATAAATATTTTACAACAACATGAAAATATAAGAAGTTTTAAATTTGACTTAAATAGCTTACACTTCTACCAAATAGACATGACCATACTCTCTGTGAGCAGGTTGTATAACAATATAGAATCCTCGTATAGTAGGCCTACATGTGATATTAATACTTGAATGTACACTTCATCGTGCGATAAAACAACACTCACAGAATAGAATATTACTAGAATATAATGTTCAATGCAAAAAATTGGACGATGTTCTAGTTACTGCGCAGCAAGTGTTTATTGAAATACGTTGCTGTTGCTTTGTAAAAAAGGGCTAATTCAACGAGTGGTACGACAAACACACGACATTGGCCCAATGCTTTTGCCAACATCGGGCCCTAGCTTGGGGCAGTGTCTCGTCACACATGTGTATTGGGGTGTACCGGTTGTCTGGAGGACATTACAAAATTTAGGAGTCAGGGGTAAACTTGAGTAGTTTTCTAATTGTAGATATGTGATTGAAAGATAAATATCGCCATATCTCTAAGCACCCACGTGAAAAGACGAGACTTAATGTTAGAGGCCTAACTGGTATCTTCGCAAAATACATGGAAAGTGTTAGAGCCCCCCCCCCCCCCCCCCCCCTGCTCGTTTCTCTAAACTGCAGACCATCTGATAGGTACATGGAAGTTTTGATATATAATTGCATGATAAGTCAATCAAATAAAGCAATTTAAAATACGTAAGGGATAATAATTGCCTACGTACGGGGTCATGTTTATGTACGAGATTATGATTGCGTACTACGAGATCATGATTGCGTATGTATGGGATCATGATTGCGTACGAGCGGGATCATGATTGCATAAGTACGAGGTCATTATTGTGTACGTACGGGATCATGATTGCATACGTACAAGATATATGGCGTACGCACGGGACATGATTGTATATGTACAAGATCATGATTGCGTACGTACGTGATCATGATGACGTACGTGCGAGATCATGATTGCGTACATACATGATTATGAGTGCGTACTTCATACATACGGGAGCATGATCAGGGCTGGCCAAAAGTTGCATTGATTGGCGCTCTACACGAATTAATATGGGCACCAAACAAAAACTGTGTGCAAACTATGGAGACCTGGATCACTTTACATTCATACCATTTCATTATGTAGCCTGCCTACACGAATGTTGGCAATTTCTGGAGTCATTTTTTGTCGCGCAATATAACTCTTTTGTGCGTTTTGACCTTGCCTGTCGCTCTGATGGGCGACATAGCGACAATTGGCCAGCCCTGATATTGATTGCGTACATATGTGATCATGATTGCGTACGTACGGGATCATGATCGTGTACATACAAGATTATGATTGAGTACGTACGTGATCATAATGGCGTACGTTCGAAATCATGATTGCGTACTGCTTACATACGGGATCATGATTGCATATACAAACTTGTACGGATAATGCGTACATATGGGATCATTATAGCGTACGTACACGATCATGATTACGTAGGACTACGTATTATTATTTTTTCTCCCTATGTCCCCTCCGTGTCTGAAGGACATGTTGCAAATAAATATCTAATGGCCCTTCAGAAATTTTTCACTTGCACTGCTCCGTAAAGCAGCACAATCAGGCTAAGATCATTAAAAAATCACTATTTTTATTTTGGCTTCCTTATATGACAATATGATGTAAACTTTTCCATGTAAACTGTGTAATTTTTTTAATTTTTGTGTTGCGCATTTACCAGTTAAGCGAGATATAAAGACAAAATTTCCGTATTAAAGCCCAGCCGAAAGTCAGGAGTCCATTAAGTTTATTGCAATAATGTTTGTGTCTTAATAAGTGTCGCGTGTGAGAAACGATCGACATTTCTGAGGAACAGTCCTTATGAATTCACTTGAATTTTGAAATTGCTTTTAGTAAAAATATTTTAATGATGAAAATAAACTAGTCCTAGCTTGAATATTTTATCAATAAGCCACACGCTTCAACACGTATATGTAAGTCGCCAAAAGGAACAAATCTCTGAGAGCAACGTTCTTGCAATTTGGATAACATAAAAAAAGAGTGCGCCGCAGGGTTCGATTTTTCATCTGTCGCGATATTGCCACGATATGGGCAATATTCAAAAGAAACAATGGGGAATAAATAAAGAATATAAATGAAGACGGCATGTCGCTGTAGTGCCATACACATACTAGTATCACATTGGAAGGGTCAATGTCAACTGGGTGTGACTTAATTAAGTCTTAAAGAATACCTAAATATATACATGAGTATGGTTGTCAGGGGGTTAATATCGTTCAGTGTTGATAGTCATAAAAGCAACGAAAAATACACCTTTCCCAATAACAACACGCTACACAGGGACTAAAAGCTGAACTATTTAGTTGGGAGGTCTGTCACACTGTTTTCCATTACAAAGCGCCACACAGTGATTAAAACTGAACTATTTAGCTGGGAGTCCACTTTGAACAACATGGGCGGGGGCCGTGGTGCAGTGGTTAATGTTGCCTGCTTGGACAGTCGGAGATCATGGGTTCGAACCCCACTCTGGCCTACAAGTTTCAAAGAAACAAAATGTTTCTTCCCCGCTCACGCGTGAAAATTCAATATTGTGGGTAGCGTCCGTGACCAAGAGGTAGCGTGCTCGACCTCAGACCCCCAGGGCTCGAATTTCGAATCCTGTGTCTGGAGGGCAGTGTCATCTCATTCATCTCTCCATACTCAGGAGATTCTCCTGGCCCAGTTTAGCCTATATGTGCACAGAGGTGGCCTTAAACCCCCATTTACTTTATTTCATTTTGTGCGTGAATTATGAATTCAATCTGTTAGACCATGTTAAAGCAGTAGCCAAAACAAATGGCGGAGACGGAGGGCGGCGGTGGCGCACGAAGAGGAGGACAATAACCTTTCGGGCCCAACCGGTCGAGATGTTAAAACAAGATTATTTCCTAATATATTGTATATTTCAAATCGGGAAGTATGTACTTAATTAGATCCAAATAAAATATGCGTTGTCACCTACTTTTTTCCCATTACGATAACCTGTTTTTTTGTTTTGTTTTTAATTTTTAACTCATGTGAGATCTGTGATAACCTGACGCAGGCCTATATACACTTAAAATATATAAAAATATAAAAATACACTATATAAAACTAAAATCAGCAACGGAACGTGTTTTTTTTCAATTTTGGGAGCATATATATAGATGAAAAACAACAGGCCTGAATATATCATCCCCCGCCATAAATTAGTTTAGATTTTTTGCGGTCACAAATATTAAAAAAGTCGACTTGTGGTGGCCATTTTATAATTCAGTAAAATCACCTGCACATTTCCTGATGGTGGGTAATGTGATTGTAAAATGTAGATTATTTCCGACTTCAATTTTTGAGTTTTTGCGCCCACAAAAAAAATATAAAGTTCATCCATGGCGGCCATTTTGAATTTCAGTAAAACCTTAAAAAATCACATGCACATCTCCATATCGTGGGGAATGTGATTGTGAAATGGGAATAACTTCTGACTAATTTTGGGAGTTTTTTCGCCCACAAAAAATTGAAGTTGATCTGTGGCGGCCATCTTGAATTTCAGTAAAAAAAATCACATGCACATATCGTGGGGAATGTGATAGTAAAATTTGAATAATTTCTGACAATTAAGTTTTAGAGTTTTTGCGCCCGCAAAATATATCGGAGTTGACCTCTGGCGGCCATTTTGAATTTTAGTAGCATCTTTAAAAAAACACTTGCACATCCCTATGTTATTAGGAATGTCATGTTAAAATTTAAAAAAAAAATTGACCAGTACTGAGTTTTTGCGCCCACAAGAAAACATGACGCTGGACGACACGCCGGACAGAATCCTGGCGCGACTAAAAGCCCCCTTCTCCGATGGCCGGGGGATAAAAAAGCGGGTAGGTGTGCTTAGACTATTTGCGCTCCTTTGTCATGTTTGCGGCACGCTTTAATAAATATAACAGGAATTTTTATCAAAAAAAAACGGCACTCCCGTGTGAGCGCAGCGAACTTGAATTGCAGCATGGGTGCGGGCGGGCGCTGTAAGCCCCCATCGATTGTTTCCGCTTTAGTAGTGTCTGAGAGCTTCTCAAAGTAATTGTAAAGCACATTACATAGTTTTTATAATCTCTTGATAATATTTGTGGGGTTTTTTTTGTATGAGTTATTCAGTTAATTCACAATTGGAAAAGGGAAATATTGTAGTTGAATGATAAAATACATATTACCAGAACGCACATCGGCCCATCCCACCATCCTCGAAACAGCATGAATTTCGCTAATTACAGTAGGGAAATCAAACCTTTTTTTCTAACAGTAGCTACAGATGAAAAAAAAAAATTTACTTCAACAAAATAAGCAATATTGGAATATTAGGAGACAAGTTAAAATATATATCTGGAACGTTTATATTTACATTACACATAGTTTTAATTAATGTGTTTCAGATTTGTGTCAAACTCTGAACTGACATTGTGGCCCTCCAGAACAGCAGCTGTAACTATCTCATGGCAGGGGCAGCAGAATAATGAGTACATTCCTAACATCTGCTTGGACTGATGCTACAATGAACCTGACAACTTGGGCTGACAAACCAGCAAGCTCTCCCATTGGAGCAGACATTTTGGGGACTGGTGGAAGCATCGTGAACACCACAACAGCTACCTTCACAGATGGTGATGTCAGTGTCACAAGCACCTGGGATTCCACTGTTTCATTTATTACAAAGAGTGACCATTTGGACAATGACTATACACTTTCTAATGTACAGCTTTACCGTAATGTAAAATGGTTCACGCGCCAGATCAACATTAAGAAATATTATGGTATTTTGCCGGCTAGTGTTTTGTGTAACATGCTATGTCTTGCAGTAGTTTCACGCAGGGCAGCAGACAGGACAGTTTATTTTTACATCGCCAATATGGCAGTTTGGGACATTCTGTCACCATGCTTTACGTTTCTCTTAGGATGGGCTGATCTCTATAATTGGAAGTTAGGAGACATCGGTTGTCGTGGCTTATACTTTGCCATGTTCACCTCTCATGTAATATGTGTCTGGCTTGTTGTATTGCTCACTGTTGACCGATTGGTGGCCGTGTTTTTCCCCTTTAAGTTACAATGGGTGAACACCATCCCTAACGCTGCTAGGGCCACTATTGCTGTGGTCATTTTCTCAGCGTTAATAAACTCGTATAACCTATGGGGGTGGCAAGCTGTACTCTTAGGACCACTCCACGTATGTACACCCAGACAACCAACACTCATGAATAAATACAAACTAGCCTTTGTCGGCATGTATAGCTTAGTTCCAACATTACTGCTCTTTGCAATGAACACTGCCCTTTTTATTGGTATCAGGAAGAAGCTTGCAGTCATGAATGATTCTCGACACGCTGCTGACAATAACAACGTGGGTCACATCACCATCATGGCCTTGACAGCTTCTATCACATTTCTGATACTGACGGGACCCTACAGTGGATTTATTATTGCCTCCTACTTCTGGGACTACCAGCAGAGCACCGCTGATATGATTACATTTGTAATTATACGTTGTGCCAGCATCGTCCTCGCTGATGTTAATAATTTTATTAACCTGGTTATCTATACCATCAGTGGGAAACGTTTCCGTGAAGACATCACTCGTTTGGTTGGACGAATTTTCGGACAATTCACAAAACCTCTTCCCCATACCACACGTCCACCCAAGCCTGTGGCAAACTCAAGTGTTTAGAGTAATTATGTTTATTCCCATCAAACTAAATTATATAAACGCATCTCCCTCGGCCCCCTTTGACAAACATCCAAATTGGTGAAAATATAGAAATATATTATGCGATAACGCTTAGCATGATTAGCATATAGGACAGAATATTATTACATTTTAAAATACCCTTTTCGACATGAAACATAGGCCTACTTTTTTAAATGATCATAATATGTTTATGTATCTCGACTATTATATGCACACGCCTAGGCCTATATCCACAACTATAAAAGTATGCCAAATCCCATCGACAACAATTAAGTTGTTTGTGGCACACAATCACCTTGAATCCAGGATGTGCTGCGGTGTGTACACACTATACATATATCCAGGCCAATCACATTGTAAGACTTCAACGCGTGGATCGCATTTTGACATCAGAATATGACGATCCCCGCACTGAAGGAATAGAAC